>CM037597.1:600000-819070 GCA_021018995.1 Chloranthus sessilifolius
AACCTGGCCCACCATGTTGACAGCCCTACTAGAGATTGACTCTTGCGCTTCACCTTGTACAAGAGTTTGTCTACAATTAGCCGCACACATGTGAGCCGCTGGCCCGTGTGAACATTGAGAATTTTAGACCAAGGTTCGCACGTGTTACAAGGGTCACATAAGCACATAGAGAGCCTGATTGGGTTGCACTTTTATGCCCATTTAATAAACGGGCAGGACCCGGCTACCACGATAATATAAATGGGCCGGGATTGGGCATTCACAGTCAAGCCTGTCGGCCCGCTATTCTATAAAGCTATTTTGGCCCTACCTGAAAAAATAATCATATTTATATATTGGTATACACCCATCTTGTTATATATATTGGTCAACATTAGTGAGAATATTGTATTATCCTTTATTTTTTTCCGGTAGTGTTTAAAAATGAGGGACCAAGCCCGATTATGTGATGGGCTATGTTATTAATAAATGGGCCGAGCATGGGCTAACCATTTTAGCCCGTTTAAGGCCCGGCTCAGGCCATTGATACCCCTATGCCCTGCCCAACCTGATGGGCATAAACGCTGGCTGGGCGGGTCGGGTTGACCAATTGAGTCCTACAAGGAAGGCTATCTGGCTTTAGACATTAGACAATGAAGTGTGTAAATGTATGTATCTTTGTTTTTCTCTTTCCGGGTTGAAGGCAGAGGTGATACTTCTAGGCCAGCTTAGACACCCCCACCTGGTGAAACTGATTGGATACTGCTGTGAAGACGAAGAGCGACTTCTCGTCTATGAGTTTATGCCTCGAGGAAGCTTAGAGAATCATTTGTTTAAGAGTAAGTATCAACTCTCCAAAATACTCTCTACATATATCGTATTAATCTATAATCGATGTTGCTGACTGAGGTTCAAAGTCAGTAAGTATGGGCGATACGTATTAGTTTTAGATGATAAATTTGTATATATCAGCCAATACATTCTAATATATATGATTGTATTGAGCTGGTCATGCATATCCGAAACCAATTATTCGTATCGGACGTTACTTATCGGTCATGCTATGGACCACTATGATGTAGTCACTGACGAGGCTGCTTTTGTTTGTGTTTGTCTACTAACACAGGGGTTTCAGTATCCTTGGCATGGGGTACAAGGCTGAAGATCGCAATAGGAGCAGCCAAGGGGCTCGCTTTCTTGCATGGGGCTGATAAACCCGTCATTTACCGCGATTTCAAAACTTCAAATATTTTGCTCGATTCGGTCCCTACTTTCATCTTTACAGTTTTTAGATTATATTTTATTTATTGTATATTCTGAGAAGACATATGGTGGCCATGACAGTCTAGATTTGGGCCGCATCTTTGTCTAATTTGGAGCCCACCATTGCCACAAGCAAAGAATTTAATCCAATGCACTTTAAAATGTTCCAATGAATTTTAGGCAAACTAGCTCTAGATCACTTTGATGGCTTAGGATGTGTTTGACAACGCTCCCGCTCCCAGGCTGTGTTTGACAACGCTTCCTTAGTAAATTTGCGGAGCTGACAAGTATAAAATCCTCTTAAAAATCAGCACTTTATTAGGGAGTTGGTAGGGCACAAGCGCTACCACCTAGAAGCACTGCCAAACACAGCCTTAGATCCTCCAAAAGGTGTACAAGTGTCTTGTACATGCCACAATCTGAAAAGTATTTAAGTCAAAAATCATTTATCAATTTATGATCCTTTTATTCTTAGTCGCTGATTTTACGATAACTTCGGCACTTTATAACTGGTTGGTCAATGGGCCTCTCAGCTCGATGAGTGGTGGGCCAGGTCTATTTAGATGTTATAGCCCGATTGATCACTATCAAGCCTGAGAGTAAGCCCTATTGATAGCGTTATGGTCAGAGCAGAGCCTTCTAAGCCCAGTCCATTTGTACTCTATAATCTATATTAGATCGGAACTTAGTGTGACTTATAAACAGGCCCGAGTCCCATGTTATTAATACCAAGAGAAAATGATCTTAATTTATATTAATGTTTCTCTTTTAATTAATAGTTTTTTTTTTTAACTAGGATTTTACTGCTAAACTTTCGGATTTTGGGCTTGCCAAGGTGGGCCCAGAGGGTGAAGAAACGCAAGTTACGACTCGGGTGATGGGAACCCATGGCTATGCAGCACCTGAGTATGTCCAGACCGGTAATAATTTTCAACAAACTTAGTTCCACTAATTTGGCACCTGTAAATATCGGTGCATCTAGCGATGTTAATGGGCCAGGCTAGGCAGTTCCTTAAACGAGCCAGTTATAATCTGGCCTCCTAAAGCTAGCTCATACATGACCCAATTGTTAATCTGTCCGGGACGGATCAGCCCATTTATGAATCATATCTACTTAACTTAGCTCATATTTGGCTTATGCCGGGCGTAGGCTGACCTGATAATTTCTATATAAAAGACTTCATTAGGTCATGTCGGGTTGGGCTTAAATGGACTAATGTTTAGCTGGGATTATGGAACTAGCCCATACCGGACACGGCTCACTAATTGGTCTGGGCCAGGCCAATATATATTGGGGCCTATCCATTGGAGGCTCAGCCGGGTTGAGCCGGCCCATTAACCGCCCTATGTGCATCTCCCAACGTTTGACCATATCAGCCTATGCACCTAAATACCAACTCCAACTACACTCCGGCTCTATGGACTCTGGGCATATGGAACCCTTGAACAACTGATAATAAACTCCTTTTATATGTACAAAAATCATAAAACTCATTAACGATTGCTTGATAGATAAATAGTAATAAATTTAAATTGTACAGGGCACTTGACAACTAAAAGCGACGTTTATAGCTTTGGAGTTGTGCTACTAGAACTGCTAACAGGAAGGCAATCGTTGGACAAATCGAGGCCTAAGAGTGAACAAAAACTAGTAGACTGGGCCAAGCCCTACTTGACTAGTAGCCAAAAATTGCGCTACATTGTGGACCCGAGATTAGCAGGAAACTACTCCGTCAAGGGGGCACGAGCGGCCGCATCTCTAGCCTTCAAATGTGTCAGCCCCAACCCAAAAGATAGGCCTCGAATGCCTGTGGTTGTTGAGACACTTGAAGGTTTACAACATCTGAGAGACATGGCTGTTAGCTCTGGTGCATGGCCACTGACTACGAGAACCGGTAAGAATGGAGCCTCTGTCAGATCTAGGAGGGAGAATAAGGCTAACAAGTGCCGGAAGCCATCACCTAGTGCTGCAAACCGAAGATTTGACTGATTCAGATCAACTGTGGAAGTGTGAAGCCCAGAGTATCATTATATATGTGTGAAAAAAGAAGTAAAAATGGAGATATAAAGTATAGAGTTGTGTGAAAAAATGTGTAATTTCAATCTCATCAAGCCACTACAATATGGCTGGGCCTTGTTGTATAAGCAAAGCCTAGCTGATCAATTATAAATAACAAGTATGTTTATATGTGCGATAATGCTTCTTTTAAAATCGGTATTTGCAATTGATGATGAGTTTTCACCTTGAATTGAACAATGGAGCTCGTTGTTCTTCCCAATCTTTCACACATTACATCTTGAGATAATAGCCCACTTATAAATGGTCAGATATTGATTTCATGTGGCACACATCTCAAAAGTGATAGTCATCATGGCATACTATGAGATGGCTTCTTAGGTCACTTTTGAGGAAGTGTTCCACGTGGAAATAACATCTGACGGTGGGATAGGTACTAGGCAATGATCTCAAGATCCATTATGTAGAAGAATTAGACAAAAAAGGTTCTTTATTGGCGGATTCATGACAGTAAAATTAATACGGGTACCCAAAAACATAAATTTTATTTATTTATTTATTTTTTCCGTTTTATAACCTCATAAGATTTCGAACACATAAAGTGATAATAATCAGGTGGTCAATTGTTTTAAAGTTTATATTAAGTGTACACAATAAAACAGCCCCTCTACTAAGAGTTACATAATCATGTTTTATATTACGAGGTGCATCAACTAGTAAAGGAGAACTCAGTTTTCATTTTGGGTCAAGATTTGTAGACTTTAGGATTCAACAACAGATTGGACCTTAATTACACAGCCCTGCTAGGTACACGAGCATTAGTAACCAAGGTTGGATTGGGCAGTCATTCTGTCGAGAGATGCCACATGTGTATTAGTTATTGATGACCTGGATCCTATTACACAATGTGGCCCTGTGTTCGAGGTTCAACAACTGATACCCACTTGCAACTTGCAAGTATATATAGGTTCAACAACTGATACCCACTTGCAACTTGCAAGTACATATAGCCTTTTTGAGTTGTACACGGGGTAAAGGTGAATTTCACACACATTAGGACCCCCAAAAAATGCGAAAGTCAGCTAGTTTAATGGCTAAGAGGATATTAAAGCTATGATAATCCAATGATATCCATGCCCGTTAGAGGAAATCGAGGAGTGAAGGTATTATTTGCGATGGCCCATGATCGAAACGATCAGCTGATGCCCATGCTTTCTCACAGCGAAATCTTAAAAATTGAAACGGTTCTGACTAACCGAATTCGTATAAATAATAACGAACCCTCTCTTCTCACTTGGTATTCAAAAATTAAACAAACCAGAAAGAAATCAAACAAGAAAAATGACCTCCTCCTTCTTCATCTTCTCCAAACCCTTTCCAGTACATTTATTCAATCTCTCCTTCATCTTCGTCCTCGCTTTCTCTCTCTTCCTCTCATGGGCTTCTTCCACCTCCCCACCACCTCCTCCTCCATCCACACCCCTCTCCGCTGCCACTCTCCTTCGTTCACGCGGCTACTCCCTCTTCGCATCCGTTCTTGAAAACGCCGCTGCCGACGATTTCTCCCTTTGGAACGCCACCGGCACCCTTTTTGTCCCCTCGGACGCCACCTTCACTTCTGCTGCTGGCCACCTCAACAACCGCCGCGGCCCACCTCGCGCTTCCTCCGCGCTCCTCCTCTACCACACTGCCCGTCAGGTACTCGGGTGGAACGACCTCTCATCGCTGCCGGACGGCGCCTCATTTCCCACCTTCTCCCATCACCGTTGCCTCTTTCTCTGCCGCACCACCGCCGGAGAACTCTGCCTCGCTCTCGGTAAGAAACCCGGCAGCCACTTCGTCAGAATCCGGCAGCCCAATCTCTACGCCAACGGCGACTTCATCGTCCACGGCGTCGACGGCATCCTGGATCCCTACGCCGCGTCCACGTGTACGGACAATACGGTGGTAAAAGGTCCTGTGACGTCAGCGCCTTTCCTCGAGCACGCCGTACGGTCTTTGAGGCGGCGCGGGTACGGGGTGGTAGCGAGGGCAATCGGGCTGAGGCAATTCGAGCTGGCGGCTTTGGACGCCGTTACGGTTTTCGCGCCTAGGGACGAGATTCTGTTAACGGGAGCTGACGGATTCCGTTACGATTTTCGTTACCACCTGGTGCCGCAGCGGCTTCACTTGCTCGATCTTGCGAGGCTTCCGCACGGTACCAGAATCGAAACGCTGGTTCCTGGAGAAAATATTGAGATCGGATCCGTTAACGGCGCTGTTACCGTTAATGGCGTCGTCATAGAGCAGCCGGAGATTTACCATAGCTGGTGGCTGGTGGCCCTCGCTATCCCGAGGCCTCTTCAGTACCCTGATGCGGCGACCTCCCCCGTTCCTTCAGAAAATCAAGATTCCCGCGAATTTTCAGATCCCCATCAGGTTTTCGACGGCGTCGCCGTTTCTCCTGCAACGGCCAACGATCAAGATTATTCAGATGTTGGGCTTCGGGATTCTGTAGTCGATGGCGATTCTATTCTGCCACCGACTGCCGGAGATCTTGGACTTGAGGGAGTTGTTTCGCCTGCTCCTGCCGGTTTTTCAGATGGGGAGAAAGAGAATATGACCGGAGTTGCAGCAGCTTTACCTTCTCCTCCGACTCCGTCGTCAGATTCCGGCGATCTTCCGTGCCAAGAAGGGAGTGATGTCACTTGCTCTCTGGCTATTTCTCCGGTTGAAGTTGGCGGCGTCGTCTTGGTTCCGTCGCGCGTTCAAGATTTCTGCGACGTTGGCGATTTGGGAGCTGACGCGGCCGGAGACAGCGTGGCATCGCCAATCTCGTCGTTTCAGCCAATGTGCAGCCACGTGGCGCCTGAGATGTCTGGAGATAGTGACGTGGCATGACCTTTTTCGGATCAAATTCCTCGTTTGGTTCCAGGCTGGCTGATGACGTGTTCAATCATTAAGAGGGAGGCTGTAATTTTGTTGTATTTTCCTAGGCGAGATTGTTAATGTGTAAATTTTTCTTTTTTTAAATTTCCGGAGTAGTGAGAGAGTGAAAAAGCAGGCGCGCCGATGACGTGTCGAGTCAGGAAGGGGAGGTGATTTCTGTAATTTTGGAGGCAAAATTGTAAATGTGTAAAAGAAATTTTTGATTTCCAGGAGAGAAAAAGCAAGAAATGTTATGTTTTAACTTTTGACGTTTTCCCCCATCATGCCAATTTTCTTATTTTTATGGAAGGTGTTACCTGCTAACGGATGATGTTGGGCGATTCTGCCGGGCCCGAGGCTGATATGTATCAGATTTATTGCAATGTATTTTAATAAAAGAAATTTTAAAAATTTTAAAAAAAAATGATAAAATAATAGACTACGTCATATAGACTGATATGACACAACCCAATACACTCCAATAATATCCACTATGATCCAATATTTGACCCATGTAGATCCCTATCTCTTTTTTTTTTTTTTTTATAATTATTTTATTTTTGAAAGATTAATTTTTTTTTTGATAATTCAGACCGATATAGATCCCTATATCAAACGGGAAGATGAGGCCCAACCCAATACAATATACATATCGGCTGATACATTTGGGCGGAGACATACCATCATCACAGCATTTGCAGCTTTCGCAGCGGAGATAGAGTAGATGTTTTGCCAAACTTGAAATCTTTCATATTTCAGACTCTGAACATGAAGCTTTCACAATTGGAATGAAACAAGAAATAAGTTTACGATAGCTTCCGAGAGTAAAAAATGCTTTGGAGGTTCAATTTTCCTTATATCATTAGGGTTGTCAACGGGCCCGGTTCAGGTAGGGTTTATACTCGACCCGATTTTGGAAATTTGGAAATTTGTAGCTTGAACCCGGCCCGATTAGCTATTAGGGCCGGTTTGGAAAGGTTTTCTAGTCATTTTTAAGAGTTTTTTTAAATTTCTTTTTTAATAATGAATTAAAATAAACGGGCTGGGCCGGGCCTTACACCTTGTAGCCCGAACCCAGACTTGTTTATTAAAATTCTAAAATGTTGGGCCCGAACCCGGCCCATGCAGGCTGGGCCCGAGCCGGGCTAAGCTGAAGCCCGGCCCGTTGAGTGCCCTATATATCATAAAAAGAGTTGAATCAGAAATATCAAGATTTTGCAACTTTTTGATATTAGAGGATTTTTTGGATAAAGGCTTTAGAATGGTTGAAAAAATGGGTTTAAAAGAAGGACAATTAGCGAGAATAGGATTTTTTTAAAAAAGTTTGGCAGTATTATACTGAATCAAAAAGTTTTGCGTAATCAAGACTGCACGGATTTTTAGGGTGCAAAAATTTTAAAAAGTAAATTTTTTTAGCACATGTGAGTTGTCTTCTAAAAATGAAAGGTCGATTTTACCCTTTCATTTAAGAGGCTAATTGTCTTGTAAAAATGAAAAGTCGATTTTACCTTTCATTTAAGAGGCTAAATTTTCAGCCAATAATCAACTCACGGATTACTCGTTTGATGGGTCTTGTGTGACTATCGCCGATTCTGTTTTCTTTTCTGGCAAAATACTCGAATAACGGTTCTCGGATTACTTGATCAAAGAGGAAGAAGGCCTCAACGATCACAATGTCGCCCCCTAAATGTGCAGAAATTCAGATCTTGAGTTCATATTCCATTTTTTCAGTGTTTTGATACATAGATCTGGTTGGGTTTTAGTTAGATCTTCTTCTCAAGTGAAAAAGTTTGGGTTATTACCTGATTGATGAGTATAAAAGTGGATTATTTTGGTTTTCAAAGCTTCGGAAATCATTCACAATGTCGAATCACTTTTGGGTCTCGATCCCTAGCGACAATCCCTTATTGATCCCTAGCGACAACTTGAGAACTGTCATGATCAAGAAGACGATGGTTGGATGGATGTGATACGGTCATGGTTAGAGAGAGAAGCAATGAGTATCCCTAGGCCGAAAATCCCAACGTTGACATCTTTGTTCTCGCGGACATCTTTTTTTGCATAAATCTCGTATGTATTTTTGTTAGAGGTGCTAAGTATGATTCTTTTTTTGTTGATAATATTTGTTTTAATGTACAGTGAAGCGTCGGTATATGGTTCTCTACATGCACAATAAAATGCATAGCAGAAATGTTGTTTTTTTGTTATTCGTTTTCAATTTACATCTTCATTTAAAGCATTCCGAAAAATATTATCAATGTGCTAGCACATACTAGTATATATACAGGCCGATTTTTATAATAAGAACAAGATTAAACTTGGGCATCATATCATAAAGATTATAATACAAAAACTACGATGATGAGGACTACAAACAACTCCAAACAATTGGTAATTATTTCCATTTATTTGACTGTAGGATGGCTAATCAAGAAAAACTACAGGAGTTTACGAAGCTCCAAACAATATGACATTTTTAATTAGTAAATATTATACCGCTTCGGATAAAAAAAGTGTTCTCATATTACCAAAAAAATTTCAAGATAGGTTTTTAGAGAGCTTTGAAATTGTAGAAATAATCGCTATTAATAAACTACAGGAGTAGTGCCTATAACTATCCACACTCCCACTATGTACTATATCATCTTAATTCAAATTTTGATGATGATGTAGATATAAAAATATGAGTATGATTTTATTGGCAAGCAGGTGCATTGCACATGCTCATTACGCCAATATGATTTAAGTTGTGTCAATGGTGAATCTTAGGTACTATCTTGTGTGAGTTTATCTCTTTTACTTTGCTGATGTGTTTATATGAGATTTGTTATTTTCTTTTTAATTTAAATTTCAGTTTTTCTGTTTGATACATTGCTACTTTTTGTTTGTTAGTTTATTGTAGGAGTTTGTTACAGTATCATATTTCTTTGCTAATAGTTTCATTTCGTGTAGGTGCTTTCCCTTTCATAATTTTATATAAAAATGAGAGCTAAAATTTTGTTATAAGATTTTATTGTTAGTGTACATTTTTTTTTATTTGCAGGAACTATTTTTTATGCAGATTTTGCAAGGATGACATTCTGGATCGAGTTTGAGTATACTTTCTTTACTTAACTTTCATTTTTTTTATTCTTCTTTTATTTTGTTGATATACCGAGTTGAGTATATATTTTCTTTACTTTACTTTCATTTTTTTTATTCTTATTTTATTTTATTTTTATCCAAAAAAATTATTTGTAATTATTTTCATTTATTTGATTGTAGGATGGCTAATGAAGAAGAATTGCCCGTACCCGAATCAAATTTGTTCCAAGGAGTTTACGGAGCTCCGAATAATATAGCATTTTTATTTAGTACCAGATGTTTTGCTAAAAAACAAAGCTGCAATGGGTCATTGAAACTCAACTAGCTTACCGTATTACGTCATCCTAATTTAAATTTTAATGATGATGTAAATAAAAAAATATGAGTATGATTTTATTAGCAAGCAATGCATTGCACTTGCTCATTACGCTAATATGATTTAAGTTGTGTCGATGGTGAATTTAGGTACTATATTGTGTGGGTTTATTTATTAATTTTATTTTGTTGGTATGTTTATATGAGATTTGCTATTTTTTTAAAAATTTTAATTTCAATTCTTTCGTTTGATACATGATTACTTTTTATTTATTAGTTTATGGTAGGAGTTTGTTACAGTATTATATTTGTTTGCTCATAGTTTCTTTTCGTGCATGTGCTTTCCCTTTCATAATTTTAGATGATTTTTTAATATTTTATAGTTAGTGAATATTTCGTTTTGTTTGTAAGAATTATTTTTTATATAGGTTTTACAGGGATGGTATTATAGACCAAGTTTAAATATTTTTTTCTTCTTCCATTTTTTTTATTGTTCTTTTATTTTGTTGCTATACCGAGTTTGAGTATACTTCCTTTACTTTACTTCTATTATTTTTATTCTTTTGTTATTTTGTTTCTATCTAATAAATTTATTTGTAATTATTTCTATTTAATTGACTGTAGGATGGCTAATCAAGAAGAATTGCAGAAGTTAAAAAATAAAGCTCCAAATGGGTCAATGATACTCAACTGACTTACCGTATTACGTCATCCTAATTCAAATTTTGATAATGATGTAGATATAAAAATAAGAGTAAGGTTTTATTAGCAAGCACATGCATTTCACATACTTATTAAGCCAATATGATTTAAGTTGTGTCGATGGTGAATCTTAGGTACTACATCGAGTGGGTTTATCTTTTGATTTTATTTTGTTAGTGTGCTTATGAGGGATTTGCTATTTTCTTTTTAATTTTAATTTTAATTTTTCTGTTTGATACATGATTACTTTTTGTTTATTAGTTTATGGTGAAAGTTTGTTACAGTGTCATATTTGTTTGCTAATATTTTCTATTCGTATAAGTGCTTTCACTTTCTTAATTTTATACGAAAATAAGAGTTAGAATTTTGTTTTAAGGCTCTATTATTAGTGCACATTACTTTTCGTTTGCAGGAATTATTTTTTATGTAGGTTTTGCAGGGATGACATTCTAGATCGAGTTTGAGTACTCTTTCTTTACTTTATTTTTAATTTTTTTTATTCTTCTTTTATTTTATTACTATGCCGAGTTTGATTATATTTTCTTTATTTTATTTTTATTATTTTTTTAAAATTTATTTGCAATTATTTTCATTTATGTAATTGTAGGATGGCTAATCAAGAAAAGCTACATGTGTTTATGGAGCTTCGAACAATATAACATTTTTATTTAGTAAATGTCTTACCGCAAAGTGTTCTCATATTATAAAAAAATTTCAAAATAGGTTTTTGGAAAGTTTAAAGAAATGATCGTTATTATTAATACTACAAGAGGAGTGCCTATCCACACTCCCACTAAGATTATGTTAGATGCTTGACTACAAAAATAAAGTTTCGGTTAATGAGACTCAACTTGTGACAGCCTGAATTTTTTCCAACCTAAATTTCATGATATATATTTTTTTTATCCTAAACCCAATGGGAAAACTCGGACCGCCAGATTGTAGACCACAATCTGATACAGAAAACTTGGCACATCCATAAATAAATAGAAATCAAAGCAATTATTACATATACCATAATTAAAACCTCAAGATAAAAAATCCAACAAGAACAAAACTAAATAAACACCAGTGATGACCAACCATCACCTAACAATGGTGTACACTAGTACGAATGTACCAAAACTTAACTCACCAAATCCACAAAGCACAATTCTACGATCCCTGAACAAAGTACAAATTCTTGTGCGGAAGCTCCCTTCTTTTAGTATGTAATCTGGGCCCTCCCAAACCTACACCTGTGACGTATAGTCAGGGTAAGCTAACAACTAAGCTCAATAGAGGATAAACAACATAAATTCACATTTAACATTCGAAAACATAGCTTGAATCAAGAGTCAAAACCATCATTTAATTCTGCTTCCAAAAACTTAATCATTTCCCTTCTTTTCAAACACATTTTTCAAAGCATTCATCAATTTCTTCTATTTCTAAACTCAACTTTAAACCTTTAACTTTACCATGATATTCCATCCAAAAGTATACAATCGAAAAGAATCCTAAAATAATTAGACTCATCCGAGTATATCCAAGATTTCACACACATTACAAATAATGTCGAATTTGCAAACACAAATACAAACAACACAAGGGTGTCCAAGGGTGTTCCAAGTTTCCAAGGGTGTTTAATGTTTCCAAAGTGTCCAAGGGATGCAACTATGTTCAATGGTATCCAAAGGTATCCAATGATTCCAAAGTGTCCAAAGGATGCAATCATGTCCAAGGGTGTCCAAAGGTGTTCAATGACTCCAAGGTGTCCAAGGGTGTTCAATGTTTCCAAAGTGTCCAAGGGATGCAATGATGTCCAAAGGTGTCCAATGATTCCAAGGTGTCTAAGGGATGCAATGATGTTCCAAGGGATGCATATGCAGCGTATGTATGAATGCGGGTACGGATAGGCCGCCGTACCGGCCCAAGGGATGCAGTCGAAGAACCCAAAGGATTCATAATGCAAATACAAATGTCAAAAGTCCAAACGTCGTTGAGTAAATCACAGTTCCAAGGGTATCAAAATGATTCACGAATGTTACCGGTGATCTCAAGATCTTACTTTTAAAACACGAGTCAAGCTCAACAATATCAAAGGTTATCTAGAATCGAACATTATCACATGCATAATCATGATTTCACGAGTTCGTATTTCAAATCATAAGACTCCAATTCTAACATATTCAACTTTGATCAACTCATCATATTCATGCAAACACATCTAATACTATGAATCAAGTCAAATAGACAAATTTAGGTCGAGTTTCCCCTACCTTAATCTTGAGGTTGCGCGAAGCCAAGCAAGGTCCTAACCATGGCCTTTCGCCTCAATCTATATCACAAGCACACAATGGTGCATCAAAAATCAACTCTACTCACTAATAAATTATACGTATTTAAGTATTTTCTCAAAATCAAGGTTGAAACGGATAAATTCATGTTAATATAGAATTTAATGCAACATTCCCCCTAAATTTTGGCCTTTAAAACTTTAGATTCATGAGTTAGTCAAAACACAAAAGTTATAGAGCTCATTTCCTTCTTTCCAACGCCACAAGAATTGCATCAATTGGAGTTCGGGATAAAAAATTACGGCTAAAATGCTGAAGCAGTATCGGCGAGCCCAGTCAAAATCGTTCGAACGATTTAAAATCGATCGAACGGTTTCTAATTTCGTTCGAACAATTTTCAAAATTGATCGAACGGTTTCCAAACCGACCAGAACCTTCAGATTTCACGCTTGACGAAATCGTTCGATCGATTTCTAATTTCGATAGAACGGTTTCGTCAGATTTCACCCTCAACTAATTTCGTTCGAACGCTTTTCAAAACCGATCGAACGGTTTCATCAGATTTCATCCAAAATCGGGTTTAAGCATTTCTAACTCATTTTTTTCTTTAAATCTTAACCCATTTTCTTCAAATCTCTCACTTATAATCTAACTAAGGATTAATCTACATACAAATCACAACTTAAATCAAAATTTTTACCTTTAATCCAACGATTTTCTCCCCGATCGGATCGTCTTCTTCCTAGCAAGCAAATGAGTTTCCAAACTTTTTTTGATATTTCCAAGCCCCACGATTTCCATAATTTCGACACGATCGTTAGGTGATCATCCACACACGTTTCGTACAAACCTCGCTATGATTTAACCGATCAAAACACACCATTCTCTTTGCAAGGAAAATGAGTTTTCAAAACCCACATCGATCTCCTATGAGCTCCACGCACACGATCAAGCCAACACAATCGTAGACAATCCTTCACAAAAACCCTTCTCTTTCCTTTCTCTCTCTCTCTCTCTCTCTCTCTAACTCATAAAAACTCACAACTTTTTGCAACCGGTTATGACTTCTAAATGAGGCCCCTCCCTCTCTTATACTTAAAAGCCCGGTTCACGTGTAAAATGCATACACGCCACAACAGGTGTATAAGACCCTATAAAATGATCTAACACTATACGGGTGTGCACTTTTCACACCAAAATTAATCTAATCTAAGTCATCAAGTTGACTTTTACCTGCTCAAAATTAGTGACCTGACGGGCACATATCCCGAAGCACACTATTTAAAGTCTAAATTTTTGGGATGTTACACAACTGGCTTACCGTACAATGTAATCCTAATTTAAATTTTGATGATGATGTAGATATGATGTAGATATAGAAATAAGAGTATGATTTTATTGGCAAGCAGGTGCATTGCATATGCTCATTACGCCAATATTATTTAAGTTGTGTCAATGGCAAACTCTAAGATTTCTATTACAGTGATGTTTAAGTGCTATATTGTGTGGCTTTATCTCTTTGACTTTATTTTGTTGGTTTGTTTATTTAGGATTTGCTATTTTCTTTTTAATTTTAATTTTAATTTTTCTGTTTGATACATGATTACTTTTTGTTTGTTAGTTTATGATAGAAGTTTGTTACAGTGTCATATTTATTTGCTAATAGTTTCTATTCGTGTAAGTGTTTTCACTTTCGTAATTTTATACGAAAATAAGAGTTAGAATTTTTTTTTAAGGCTTTATTATTAGTGCACATTACTTTTCGTTTGCAGGAATTATTTTTTATGCAGGTTTTGCAGGAATGACATTCTAGATCGAGTTTGAGTATACTTTCTTTACTTTATTTTTATTTTTTTATTCTTCTTTTATTTTATTGCTATGTCGAGTTTGATTATACTTTCTTTATTTTATTTTTATTTAAAAAAAAATTATTTGTAATTATTTTTATTTATTTAACTGTAGGATGGCTAATCAAGAAAAGCTGCATGTGTTTACGGAGCTCCGAACAATATAATATTTTTATTTAGTAAATGTCTTACCGCAAAGTGTTCTCATATTATAAAAAAATTTCAAGATAGGTTTTTGGAAAGCTTAAAGAAACGACCGTCATTATTAATACTACAACAGGAGTGCCTGTCCACACTCCCACTAAGATTATGTTAGATGCTTGACTGAAAAAATAAAGTTTCGATGAATGAGACTCAACTGACTTACCGTACTATGTAATCCTAATTTAAATTTTGATAATGATGTAGATATAGAAATAAGAGTATGATCTTATTTTATTGGCAAGCAGTGCATTGCACATGCTCATTACGCAAATATTATTATATTGTCTGGCTTTATCTCTTGGCTTTATTTTGTTGGTTTGTTTATTTGGAATTTATTATTTTCTTTTTAATTTTAATTTCAGTTTTTCTGTTTGATACGTGATTACTTTTTGTTTGTTAGTTTATGATAGGAGTTTGTTACAGTGTCATATTTATTTGCTAATAGTTTCTATTTGTGTAAGTGCTTTCACTTTCATAATTTTATACGAAAATAAGAGTTAGAATTTTATTTTGAGGCTTTATTATTAGTTCACATTACTTTTCGTTTGCAGGAATTATTTTTTATGCAGGTTTTGCAGGGATGACATTCTAGATCGAGTTTGAGTACACTTTCTTTACTCTATTTTCATTTTTTTATTCTTCTTTTATTTTATTGCTATGCCGAGTTTGAGTATACTTATTTTATTTTTATTTTAAAAAAAATTTATTTGTAATTATTTTCATTTATTTGACTGTAGGATGCCTAATCAAGAAAAATTGCAGGTGTTTACGGAGCTCCGAATAATATAATATTTTTATTTAGTAAATATCTTACCGCAAGGTGTTCTCATATTACAAAAAAAATTCAAGATAGACTTTTGAAAAGCTTGAAGAAACGACCGTTATTATTAATACTACAGGAGGAGTTCCTGTCCACACTATCACTATGATTATGTTAAATGTTTAGCTAAAAAAATAAAGTTTCAATGAATGAGACTCAATTTTTTGGTTAATGAGACTCAATTGGCTTATCGTACTACGTCATCCTAATTCCAATTTTTATGATGATATATATATGATGTAGATATAGAAATAAGTGTATGATTTTATTGACAAGCAGGTGCATTGCACATGCTCATTACGCCAATATTATTTAAGTTGTGTCGATGATAAACTCTAAGATTTCTATTACAGTGATGTTTAAGTATTATATTGTGTGGGTTTATCTCTTGATTTTATTTTGTTGGTGTGTTTATTTGGGATTTATTATTTTCTTTTTAATTTTAATTTTAATTTTTCTGTTTGATACATTATTACTTTTTGTTTGTTAGTTTATGGTAGGAGTTTATTACAGTGCCATATTTGTTTGCTAATAGTTTATATTCGTGAAAGTGCTTTCCTTTCGCAATTTTATACGAAAATGAGAGTTAAAATTTTATTTTAAGGTTATATTATTAGTGCACATTACTTTTTATTTGCAGGAATTATTTTTTTATTCAGGTTTTGTAGGGATGACATTCTAGATTGAGTTTGAGTATACTTTCTTTACTTTATTTTTATTTTTTTTATTCTTCTTTTATTTTATTGCTATGTCGAGTTTGAGCATACTTTCTTTATTTTATTTTCATTAAAAATAAATAAATTATTTACAATTATTTCTATTTATTTAAGTGTAGGTGGTTAATCAAGAATAACTGCAGGCATTTACCGAGTTTCGAACAATATAACATTTTTATTTAGTAAATATCTTACCGGAAGGTTTTCTCATATTATAGAAAAAATTTCAAGATTGGTTTTACAAAAGTTTTGGAGTTGAAGAAACAACTGTCATTATTAATACTATAAGAGGAGTGCCTGTCCACACTCCCACAATCATTATGTTAGATATTTAACTAAAAAAATAAAGTTTCAGTGAATGAGACTCAACTACCTTACCGTATTATGTCATACTAATTCAAATTTTGATGATGATGTAGATGTGATGTAGATATAAAAATAAGAGTATGATTTTATTTGTAAACAGGTGCATTGCACATGCTCATTACGCCAATATTATTTAAGTTGTGTCGATAGTGAATTCTAAGATTTCTAGATTTCAATTACAGTTATGTATAAGTGCTA
This sequence comes from Chloranthus sessilifolius, assembly GCA_021018995.1. NCBI lineage: Eukaryota > Viridiplantae > Streptophyta > Magnoliopsida > Chloranthales > Chloranthaceae > Chloranthus > Chloranthus sessilifolius. The sequence continues at coordinate 616,698 of CM037597.1, forward strand.
TATTGTGTGGGTTTATCTTTTGGTTTTATTTTGTTGGTGTGTTTATGTGAGATTTGTTATTTTCTTTTTAATTTTAATTTTAGTTTTTATGTTTGATACATGATTGCTTTTAGTTTGTTAGTTGATGGTAGGAGTTTGTTATAGTGTCATATTTGTTTGCTAATAATTTCTATTAGTGCAAGTGTTTTTCCTTTCGTAATTTTATACGAAAATAAGAGTTAAAATTTTATTTTAATATTTTATTATTAGTGCATATTACTTTTTATTTACAGGAATTATTTTTTTTATGCAGGTTTTGCAAGGATGACATTGTAGATCGAGTTTGAGTATATTTTATTTACTTTATTTTTATTTTTTATATTATTCTTTTATTTTGTTGCTATGCCGAATTTGAGTATACTTTATTTATTTTATTTTTATTTTAAAAAATAAAATTATTTGTAATTATTTTCATTAATTTGACTGTAGGATGACTAATTAAGAATAACTGTAGGTGTTTATGGAGATTTGAACAATATAATATTTTTATTTAGTAAATATCTTACCGCAAGGTGTTCTCATATTACTAAAAAAATTTCAAGATAGGTTTTTGGAAAGCTTTAGAGTTGAAGAAACGACTGTCATTAATACTACAGAAGGAGTGTCTGTACACACTCCCACTATGGTTATGTTAAATGTTTGGCTTAAAAAATAAAGTTCTGGGGAATAAGACTCAACTGGCTTACCGTACTATATCTTAATTCAAATTTTGATGATGATATAGATATGATGTAGATATAGAAATAAGAGTCATTTTATTAGCAAGCTGGTGCATTGCACATGCTCATTACGCTAATATTATCTAAGTTGTGTCGATGGTGAACTCTAAGATTTCTATTACTATGACATTTAAGTGTTATATTGTGTGGGTTTACCTCTTGATTTTATTTTGTTATCGTGTTTAGGTGAGATTTGTTATTTTCTATTTAATTTTAAATTCTGTTTTTCTGTTTGATGCATGATTACTTTATTTTTTTTGTTAGTTTATGATAGGAGTTTGTTATAGTATCTTTTGTTTGCTAATAGTTTCTATTCGTCCAATTGCTTTCCCTTTCGTAATTTTATACGAAAATAAGAGTTAGAATTTTATTTTAAGGTTTTATTGTTAGTGCACATTACTTTTTGTTTGCAGGAATTATTTTTTTATGCAGGTTTTGCAGGAATGGAAAGCTTTGGAGTTGAAGAAACGGCGTCATTATTAATACTACAGGTGGCGTGCCTGTCTACACTCCCACTATGATTATGTTAGATGTTTGGCTAAAAAAATAAAGTTACGGTGAATGAGATTCAACTGACCTACCGTATTACGTCATCCTAATTCAAATTTTGATGATGATGTAGATATAGAAATAAGAGTATGATTTTATTAGATTTCTATTATAGTGATGCTTAACTGCTATATTGTGTGAGTTTATCTCTTGGTTTTATTTTGTTGGTGTGCTTATTTAAGATTTGTTATTTTCTTTTTAATTTTAATTTCAGTTTTTTCTGTTTGAAACATGATTACTTTTTATTTGTTAGTTTATTATAGGAGTTTGTTACGTGTCATATTTGTTTGCTAATAGTTTCTATTCGTGCAAGTGCTTTCCCTTTCATAATTTTATACGAAAATGAGAGTTAGAATTTTATTTTAAGGTTTTATTGTTAGTTCACATTACTTTTTCTTTGAAAGAATTCTTTTTTTATTCAGGTTTTGCAGAGATGACATTCTAGATCGAGTTTGATTATACTTTTTGTACTTTATTTTTATTTTTTTTATTCTTCATTTATTTTGTTGCTCTGTCGAGTTTGAGTATATTTTCTTTCTTTATTTTTTATTTTTAAAAAAAATTTATTTATAATTATTTTAATTTATTTGATGTAGGATGACTAATCAAGAAGAATCGCAGGCGTTTACAGAGCTCCGAACAATATAATATTTTTATTTAGTAAATGTCTTACCACAAGGTGTTCTCATATTACCAAAAATATAAAATTTCAAAATAGGTTTTTGGAAAGCTATGGAGTTGAAGAAACGATTGTCATTATTAATACTATAAGAGGAGTGCTTGTCTACACTCTCACTATGGTTACGTTAGATGTTTGGCTAAAAAAATAAAGTCTCGATGAATGGGACTCAACTGACTTACCGTACTACGTTATCATAATTCAAATTTTGATGATGACGTAGATATAGAAATAAGAGTATGATTTTATTGGCAAGCAGGTGTATTACACATGCTCATTATGCCAATATTATTTAAGTTGTGTCGATTGTGAATTCTAAGATTTCTATTACTATGATGTTTAAGTCCTATATTGTGTGGGTTTATCTCTTGATTTTATTTTGTTTATGTGTTTATATGAGATTTGTTATTTCCTTTTTAATTTTAATTTCAGTTTTGTTGTTTGATACATGATTACTTTTTCTTTGTTAGTTTATGGTAAGAGTTTGTTACATTGTCATATTTGTTTGCTAATAGTTTCTATTCGTGCAAATATTTTCCCCGCAATTTTATACTAAAATGAGAGTTAGAATTTTATTTTAAGGTTTTATTGTTAGTGCACATTACTTTTTATTTGCAGGAATTATTTTTTTATACAGGTTTTGCAGAGATGACATTATAGATCGAGTTTGAGTATACTTTCTATATTTTATTTTTATTTTTTTATTCTTCTTTTATTTTATTGCTATGCTAAGTTTGAGTATACTTTCTTTATTTTATTTTTATTAAAAAAAAATAAATTTATTTGTGATTATTTTCATTTATTTGATTGTAGGATGGCTAATCAAGAAGAACTACAAACATTTACGTAGCTTCGAACAATAAAATATTTTAATTTAGTAAATGTCTTACCACAAAGTGTTCTCATATTATCAAAAAAATTTCAAGATAGGTTTTTGGAAAACTTTGGAGTTGAAGAAACGACCGTCATTATTAATATTGTAGGAGTGCCTACCCACACTCCCATTATAGTTATGTTAGATGTTTCACTAAAAAATTAAAGTTCTGATAAATGATACTCAACTGGCTTTCTGTACTACGTCATCTTAATTCAAATTTTGATGATGATGTAGATATGATGTAGATTATTGGTAAGCAGGTGCATTACACATGCTTATTACGCCAATATTATTTAAGTTGTGTCGATGGTGAACTCTAAAATTTTTATTACTATGATGTTTAAGTATTATATTGTGTGAGTTTATCTCTTGATTTTATTTTGTTGATGTGTTTACAAGGGATTTGTTATTTTCTATTTAATTTTAATTTCAGTTTTTAGGTTAGATGCATAATTACTTTTTGTTTGTTAGTTTATGATTGGAGTTTGTTACAGTGTTATAGTTATTTGCTAATAGTTTCTATTTGTGCAAGTGCTTTCCCTTTCGTAATTTTATACGAAAATGAGAGTTAGAATTTTATTTTAAGGTTTTATTGTTAGTGCACATTACTTTTTGTTTGCAGGAACTATTTTTTTATGCTTGTTTTGTAGGGATGACATTCTAGATCGAGTTTGAGTATATTTTTTTGACCTTTTTTTATTTTTTTATTCTTCTTTTATTTTATTGCTTTACCGAGTTTGAGTATGCTTTCTTTATTTTATTTTTATTTAAAAAAAAATTTTATTTGTAATTATTTTTATTTATTTGATTGCAGGATGGCTAATCAAGAAAAACTGCAGGCATTTATGAAGCTCCGAACAATATAATATTTTTATTTAGTAAATGTCTTACTGCAAGGTGTGCTCATTACGCTAATATTATTTAAGTTGTGTCGATAGTGAACTCTAAGATTTCTATTACTGTGATGTTTAAGTGCTATATTTTGTTGATTTATCTTTTGATTTTATTTTGTTGATGCGTTTATATATATAAGATTTGTTATTTTCTTTTTAATTTTAATTTCAGTTTTTTGTTTGATACATGAATATTTTTTATTTGTTAGTTTATTATAGGAGTTTGTTACAGTGTCATATTTGTTTGCTAATAGTTTTTATTCGTGCAAGTGCTTTTCCTTTCGTAATTTTATACGAAAGAGAGTTAGAATTTTATTTTAAGATTTTATTGTTAGTGCATGTTACTTTTTGTTTGCAGGAATTATTTTTTATGCAAGTTTTGTAGGGATGACATTCTAGATCGAGTTTGAGTATACTTTCTTTACTTTATTTTCATTTTTTTAATTCTTCTTTTATTTTGTTGCTACGTCGAGTTTGAATATACTTTCTTTATTTTATTTTTATTTTTTTTAAAAAATTTATTTTTAATTATTTTCATTTATTTGACTGTAGGATGGTTAATCAAAAAGAACTTCAGGTGTTTATGGAGCTCTGAACAATATAACATTTTTATTTAGTAAATGTCTTACCTGAAGGTGTTCTCGTATTATTAAAAAAAATCTAAGATAGGTTTTTGGAAAGCTCTAGAGTTGAAGAAGCGACCGTTATTATTAATACTATAGGAGGAGTGCGTGTCCACACTCTCACTATGGTTATGTTAGATGTTTGGCTAAAAAAAAAAAGTTTTGATGAATAAGACTCAATTGGCTTACTGTACTACATCATCTTATTTCAAATTTTTATGATGATGTAGATATAAATATAAGAGTATGACTTTATTGACATGCAGATGCATTGCACATGCTCATTACACCAATATTATTTAAGTTGTGTCGATCGTGAACTCTAAGATTTCTATTACTGTGATGTTTAAGTACTATATTGTATGAGTTTATCCCTTGATTTTATTTTGTTGGTGTGTCTATATGGGATTTATTATTTTCTTTTTAATTTTAATATCAGTTTTTCTGTTTGATGCTATTACAGTGTCATATTTGCTTGCTAATAGTTTCTGTTCATGGAGGTGCTTTACCTTTCGTAATTTTATATGAAAATAAGAGTTAGAATTTTGTTTGAAGATTTTATTATTAGTGCATATATATATATATATATATATATATATATATATATATATATATATATATATATATATATATATATTTATAGGAATTGTTTGTTATGCAGGGTTTGCAGGGATGACATTCTAGACCGAGTTTGAGTATACTTTATTTATTAATTTTTTTTTTATTCTTCTTTTATTTTGTTGTTATGCCAAGTTTGAGTATACTTTCTTTATTTTATTTTTATTTTTAAAAATTTTTTATTTGTAATTATTTTCATTTATTTGACTGTAGGATGGCTAATCAAGAAGAATTGCACGCGTTTATGGAGCTCCAAACAATATAAGGAGTGCCTGTCCACACTCCCACTATGGTTATGTTAGATGTTTGAATAAAAAAATAAAGTTTCGGTCAATGAGACTCAACTGGCTTAACGTACTATGTCATCCTAATTCACATTGTGATGATAATGTAGATATGATGTAGATATAAAAATAAGAGTATGGTTTTATTGGCAAGCAGGTGCATTGCACATGCTCATTACGCTAATATTATTTAAGTTGTGTTGATTTGAACTCTAAAATTTTAGTTACTGTAATGTTTAAGTACTATATTGTGTAAGTTTATCTCTTGATTTTATTTTGTTGATGTGTTTATGTGAGATTTGTTATTTTTTTTTAAATTTTAATCTCAATTTTTCTGTTTGATACTGTGATAGCCCGAATTTTTCCAACCTTAAAATTTGAGACATATTTTTTTCCTTCTTAAACTTAATGGGAAAACTCAGACCGCCATATCGCAAATCACAATTTGATACAAAATATTTGGTACAATACATATGACATAATTAAAACCTCTAGTTCTAATATCTAATATGTACGAAACTAAACAAACACCAGTAATGACCAACTATCACCAATAGTGGTGTACCACAGTACCAATGTACTAAACCTTAACTCACAAAATCCACAAAGCACTAATTCTACAATCCCAGAACAGAGTACAAATCCTTATGTGAAAGCTCCTTTTCTTCTGATATGTAGACTAGGCCCTCCTCAAACCTACACCTGTGACGTTTAGTCGGGGTGAGCTAACGTCTAAGCTCAGTAGAGAAAACTCAATAGCAGTTATATCTTATCAGATAAATGCATAAATTCAATAACAATTTTCAAAGCATTTTCATATTAAAACGGTATTCGAAAAATCCTTTCAGTAATAAATTTCAAAACCAAATTTCAACTAACAATCTGAGTTATTTTAGTGTCAAACGAAAAACAAAACAAATTTCTTATTTTTTATTTTCTAGGATTCAGACGAATTTATAGTCAAGGTTCAAATTCGAATCAATGTTTAAGTTCGGATAGAGGTTCACATTCAAATCACGGTTCAAGTTCAAATCAAGGTTCACATTTGAATCAGGGTTTAAGTTCACATCAAGGTTCACATTCGGATTTGCAAACAATGTCGAATTTACAATAAATAACTAATCTGAGACTAAGGCATCTCATGTCGCGGGAATAGAGCATCCTACGTGGAAGGAACAAGGTTAAACTCCCGGGGACTGTACCTCTTTCTGGAGCCTCTACTTCTCTCTGCCTCAAGTTCAAGGTTCATGTTTAAGTTCAAGTTCAAGTAGCAAGTTCGAGTTCAAGTTCGGATTCAAGAACGGATCGAGGTTCCGAATTCAAAGACAGATTCAGATTCACACTCGGAGTTCAAAATCAATGGGTTCACGGTTCAGACTTAGAGGTCAGACTCGAGTTCCAATTTCATGTTCCTTTTCACATTTTAAACTCATTTTGCGAAGTTCCAAATACATAAAGTTCAGTATTAGTCAATGATGCAAAACTATTTCATTTTCATATATAATCAAATATCAAATTCTCAAATTCATAAAATTCCAGTTTTAGTTTCAAAGAGTTCAAACACTAGTTCAAATACGATTAAACTTATAATAAGTTTTCATTCAATCTTATCAAAATCATATCAAAGAACTATGAATCAAATTCACAAAATGTAAGTATACACTGAGTTTCCGCTACCTTAACCTTGAAGTTGCGCAAAGCCAAGCAAATTCTTATCGATGGCTTCCCGCCCTCCATCAATATCACATATATGAGATGTATTAAGGATTGACCCTAATTACCAATAACTTAGACATATTTAAGTGTTTCCTCAAAATCGAGGCAGAATTGGGCAAGTTTGTGCTAACTTAGAACTTGATCTAAATTCTAGCTCAAATTTTGACCCTTAAACCATTTGATTCATGATTTGGTTAACTCATATCATCCGATATTCGAGTAGCCCGACCCTCCCCACCGATAGACATTCGGTCATGCGAAATCTCCCTACACAGCGGAGAGTGGTCCAAGCCCGTCCACGAGAACCCGCCTAACCCGGTCCTCTACCTCCGGTTCTGGGACAAAAAGAAAGAGTTGTGATCTTTTAGATGGTCTACTTGAACAGTTGCAAGGGTTTCAAGCATCTCTTGACACTCTTGTAACTCAATGCCATGCCCCGACCAACCAGTATAGTAGCTTTATATAGATATTGGAGGAAATAAAGGCAAACAACTTTATCAATATGCCTACGTTTATTGTAATATCCCGAAAAATTGAGCGTTTAACTTTGACCTCGGGAACCATGCCTGATTAGTCATAGGGTTGACCAAGTGATAGTCAAATAATGCACTCATGGAGTGATGAACTGAAGTGATGCGAATGTGACATAAGTGTAGAGTATTGTGTTAAGTTACAGTCACATACACATATCTCTGGTGTATGCGCTTAACACTGAAACCGAAGAGAGGATATAAAGGTTTAATAACCCTAGAATCCTTTTGTTTAGTTGTTGAAGAGTTAAGAAGAGAGAGAGAGAGAGAGAGAGAGAGAGAAGATAACTAATTACTAAAGAGTTATTGTGGTTGGATTGAGGGAAAGTGGAGCATTGATTGCCGGATTCAACGTGTTTGGAGCCGTTGAAGCAAAAGCTAGAGCCCTAGCCATTCCAACCTAGATCTTAATCAATTTGAGATCGATTGAAGGTGAATTTTAAATTGAGGTTAAAGCATAGATTATAGATCATTAAATTCAGTCAAGAAGGGTTTAAAGGATAGATTAAAGGCTTAGAAAAGAAAAGAAATGAGTTTTGGAAGAGTAGCCAGAAAGGGGGCTGAATCGGACCAAATCGATTAATCTAAATTGGAATTCGATTAATCGATTTTGGTCTGGAAGTTGAAAAGTCAAGTATGCCCGATTTTAATTAATCGAATTGGATTTCGATTAATTGATTTGGATGTTTGATTAATCGATTTGGGAATCGACTAATCGACTGGGTACCTCCAGTGGCTGGAGAAACATGACCTGGGGAAATCGACTAATCGAGTTGAGAAATCGATTAATCGACTTTGGATTTCGATTAATCGATTTGGAATCGACTAATCGATTTCGGACTTCGACTACTCGATTTGAGAATCGACTTTGCTATGCCAGAGATTTCGATTAATCGATTTGGGATTGATTAATCGATTTTGGCAGATTCAGTTGACTTTTGAAATTTACTTTGAGATTGAGGGAGGGTCTAGGACCTTCTTTATTACATCTTTAGTGATGTATTGCATGTGTTGTGATGTACCATAGGTGATACGTGTGAGAGCGAGCACAAGGAGTCGCGTGGGACCTTGATGCTTGAACCTTCAAAGAATTGAGGTAGGGAACACCTTGAACATGTACTTAATTGCAAGAGCATGTATGTAGTGATATATTTATCAGAATTGAAAATATTTTAACTATGAAAAGCTTTGTGAAAATAGGTGTGTGTGTGTGACACCAAGAATGTGATAAAGGCATCTGTGTGATGCGAGTAACTAAAATCAAGAAATCTAATGAGAATGAGACATCCCCAGGGGATGAGAAAGTAATAAAGGCATCATTGTGATAAGAGTAAGTTATACATCCTAGGAATGTATATCTGATTGAATAATTACTGTTGAGGCCTAACTGATATAAGATAGCACTTTACACGGTGAATAACTATATGTAAGTCACATGTTATTTTTGTTATTTGAGGTTTGTTTAGAATACCCCACCGACGTGGCGGGATACCCACAACTGACGCGGTAGGATATCCGTGACCGGTACGGCGGCCAATCCGTACACCAGTGCGGAGGTCTATCTGTACATAGTAAGCACATCCCAGGGATGTTGAGTTGAGATTTAACCCCGCCGCCTAGTGAAAAAGGGGCTTGGGTAGTATTCCCAGGGAACACATTATTTACAACTGTCTATTTAGGCGACGATGGTGGGTATTCCATCGAGGCTCGATGTTATATTGCTCGGGGATTACTTAAGTTGAAGATTTAAGTTTTTCTTTAGGCTTGTTCAGTGTCATTCATGATAAATCAACAGTAAAGTAAGACATGCAAAGTACCAGTAAATTTGAATGCAAATCATCAGTTTTTAAACTGTTTTTCTAGCAAATGCATAGACTCATCATGCTTAGAATATCATGGAATATATGTGAGATTTTAATTTATATGTTCATTGTGATTGTTCCCTATTGAGCTAGGATGTAGCTCACCCCTTTAGACTATACGTCGCAGGTTCTTTGTTAGCAGCAACTGAGGCTTCGGGGGACGTAGATCCGGGTGATTCGGATTACGTGCCTGGAGACGAGTTGGAGCCTCCTCCCGAGGACTTCTTCTAGGAGACTCTGCCGTGTACTTTGACAGAGAATAGTTTTGAGAGTAGATTTGTACGGCTTAGTATGTCAAGCCTTTATTTTGTTAAAATAATGTAATTAAATTGATTTATTTCTTTTGGCGAACCATCTGGGGTGATCTGTTTGTCACCGATGGTTCGGATCGATTCTCTGTTCATGCAATGACATGAAAGTAGAACTGTCTTTTGTTTGTGCCAGTTGGGCACATTAACTTTTCCGCTTTATGCAGTTAATTGTTTATTTCTTTATTATTACTTGTTATACCAATATTTCGTGCATAGTTTTAGGGCACGGTCTGGAGGATCGTGCTGATGGCACGGGTTTCGGAGTGTCGAAATCCGGGCTGTCACATTTATAGAATTATGTGTTAAGGTGGAACAAACCAATTCCTGATTGGCAGAAGTAGTCATTGCGATGAACCTGAGCCATCGCCAAGCGTACCTATTTACATTACTTGGGAGGCCGTGGCCACCTCATTAGGCTTGTCTATTTGTAACTCTTTCAAATAAGTTTCTAACTGTTTGTTACTCTGCATTGTTCTTAAATTGTTAGGTTTAATGGCACTTCCCATCACGTTCGATGAAGAACTGATCATCATGTTAACAGTGGGTTTCATCATCACTGCGACTGCCTACTATATGACGCTCCGTCCTGAAAGGCGGCGACGACACAACTCTATCCTCACTGGACCCTTATATGTGATGGAGACACTTAACGGCCATCCGGACATTATATACGAACTCTTTCGCATGCGTACACCTGCATTTAAAAGTTTATGCAATGGATTGAGGTCGAGGGGTCTCTTACAAGACACATAAAGGATGATAATCGAGGAGGCCGTGACAATTTTCCTTTATACAGTAGCTCAAAATAAAAAAATTGGGTCGTGCAAGATAGATTTCAGCGTTCAGGGTCAACTATTAGCCTCTCCTTTAATAGTGCACTTCTCGCTATTTTGGATCTCTATCTCGACTTTGTGAAGCAAGCTATGAGCGCCACGCTCCCTGAGCTCTTGAACAAGCCTTGGGTGTATCCTTGGTTCAAGGATGCTGTAGGAACCATCGATGATACACATGTAGATGTTTCGATTCCGAAGAGAGACTCGCAACCATATCGAAATCGCAAGCAAGCAACATCACAAAATGTTATGTGTTCCGTGAGCTTTGATATGCTATTCCAATATGTTCTCCTTGGATGGGAGGGCTCAGTCCTGACTCAAAAGTTCTTGCAAGTGCGTCGTCAAGACCCCTCAATAAGCTTCATGTGCCACAAGGCAAATACTACCTTGTTGATGGGGGGTATTCTAACATGCGGGGGTTTATTGCTCCGTACCGTGGGATAAGATACCATCTTCAAGAGTTTAATAGCTTAAATCCCCCTGTCACTCTCCAAGAGCTTTTCAACAAGCGACATGCCTCCCTGCGTAATATTGTGGAACGTACTTTTGGGGTACTTAAATATACTAAAAATCGCAACAAGATTCCCCATTAAAACTCAAGTGAGGATAGTCACTCCATGTTGTATACTTCATAATTACATAAGGATATGATGAAGACGATCCTTTCTTCGCGGAATGGTCCGAGGAACTCGAAGTGGAACCCTCAGATGATTCAGTTGAGGAATCAGACCCCGACGTTCACAACACTCAAACTGCAACGAATCGTGAATGGATGACCGCATTTAGGGAAAATGTAACCAATACAATGTGGGCAGCACAATCACGTTGACTTAATAAACTCTATGCATGCTATATTATTAACTTAATATAAAATTAATATGTTACTTTTGTTTAGTATAATAATAATATGTTAACTGAAATTTGAGTAATTTTTTTCAAATGTAATGAGTAAATATTACGTCGCTTTCATTGGTAGGAGACCTAGTGCTTATCGAATATGGGAGGTTTGCTCACGAGAAGTCACAGGGTTCTCAGGGGCCTATCATAAGTCGTTCAGAACATATGAGGAAGCGATCAACGAGTTTCAAAGGTTTATAAATACCCCATCGGATAATCGTACCATCAACGAACGCCACCATATTCGAGGAGACTATCGCAATATACTATCCACCCGGTCCTCCCCAACCATCTGTCATATCACATGACGAACCCCTCCACTTCCCCCATGAATTGGACAATCCTCGGGTAGTACGTATAAATCAGGGTGAGAGTTTCTATGTACAATGTCATTTTAGTTTCATTACACAATTTGCTATTTTATTTACTATAACTCTTTTATTTGTATATATATTTGAAAGGATGTAATGATACAACCATTCGATAGTGTATGAAATGTTTGAGAATTGATTAAATAATATTTATTGGAATCTTACAAATACTAATTTTCTAATAACATAATGGTAATGTTTTAAATTTTTGGCAGCATGTCAGGAACTCCGGGTTCAGCGAATTCACGCATAGGGACATCATCATCACAGCCTGTGCCTCTGGTTAGAAGAATGATCGAAGTAAGACCTATATCTTCCTCAATAGGGGCCACAACCGCATCGCCTCCCCCAACGCCCTCTATTTCCACTTTTGCCTCCTGAGAATCGTCCTCGCGTTAGGGCACAAAAAATTTGAGACCCTTTCCAAAACCCACCAGCCCGTCATCCCTTTCGTGCACCACCCCTGCTGCACGTATCGCAGGCAATTCGACCATCGGGGTTTGCAACTAACCCAGTGGTTCTCAGTTCCGACTTAGAGGTCGATGCTTTCGACCTCATGATGAAGTCCGAGGATGAGCTGGACCCCGATTGGGAGCCTCCAATACAACATGCTTGCAATGATAGTTGGGACGATCATAATGGTTCTCCCAAACAGATGATGACTGCCTTATACTCTTCGGAGAATGAGGATGGCGACGATGCATCCTCATAGCTATCTTTGATGTTATGTCACTTTTCGTAGTTCATTTTAAAGTTTGTATTTATTTATTTTGACTTTTTGATCAACCCGAGATTGAATATATTTGGGCTAGTGAATCTCATCATTTTCCCTTAACGATATCAGTTCGGACACTTTTATGAGTTTCTAATTTATATTTGATATATATATAAAACGTTTTTAGTGTTATAAGAATAGTGTCGAGAAATTATATTAAAAAAAAATCCGTCACATAAGTTTAACCTCGTATGAATTGGTCGCCCAAATTTTTTTTGTCAAATACGAGTACAAGTAGTCCAATGATTAACATTCGTATGATAGCAACACAATCACGCATTCATTCGATTCTGAGCTTTTCGAAAAAAAACTTATGAACGAATGACAAATTAACTTTTATGAGAAAAGCTAAAAATCAGGGTAACTTAAGAACAATTATAGGAAAAAGTAGGAATCAAAGTCTGCTAAGAATCAATAGGATTCTAAGTTATCAGGATTCAAAACTTTTCTGGAAAAGGCCAGGAAATACATGAACAAGGCGTAAGTGAAAATTTTCACAAATTTCCAATTTTGCACTTCTTTTTTCAAGAAAACATTATTACATGAAAGCTGTATGTACGGGAATCAGCATCAACAATAATTTGACTTGCATTGCCATTTTACAGTCAACTAGAGTCACTCATTCACCAAAGATAATTGTGCTTCAGATCTGGAATCAAATAACACCCACTAAAATTATATAATAATTTGTCAGTTGGCAGGCTCCATGCACAATGCTGTCCGCACAAGCCTGTTCTCACATCCAGCTCAGCCATAAAATTTTTGCCAGGTGGCAGACATGGCCAACCACACGACCCTAAGAAATCCAAATTTCCTGAAAAATTTATAATGACAGAGAAGATGAAAGTGAAAAAAAAAACCATTTCAATTTTACAATTCTAATAATGCTGCAGCAGAGTTAATATCCTAGCCAAAGAACATCAGTTCAATTGGTTTTCTTCTTCTCTTCAGCCTCCTCAGGTGGCATGTCCGCATCCTGGATGGCAGCCACATCAGCAGCTGCACTACGATCCTCGTCCTCTCCTCCAAAACCAAACTCATTTATACGTTTCCGGTCCACTGGATAAATCCACCTCTGATATACGTATATGAGAAAAATAACATCTGCATTCCCACACAAGGAAAAAGGTGAAGAGATCAGATACATGAAATAAAATAAGGCAAGGGACTCGCCGGGACTATTCTGTATTGATAAATAAACCCACCATTGACCAAAAAAATGCCTTCGACTCATCTAAGTCAACATGACAAAGGCACAAACTACTACCCCATCAGACTTTGAATTTAAAAAAAGTTTGCATTCCCTACTCAGTCATGGACAAGGAGGTCTCCAGTAAATTCTGCTTTAAACATTTCTAGAAAAAGAAACCATGATATGCAGTTATATGAATGGTAACAAAAAAATCTACAAGACTAAGACTCTGACCCCTCATGCTGTCGAACAAAGACACTTTGACCATTCACACAGTTGGATAGTCTCAGATTCATGAATATAGTGCACTTAAGTGCACAGATTGAATGGTTCAAAGAAAAATGCTTAACTCTATTAATGGACCAAAATGTCAATATGATTGATGTGGTTCAAAAACCATCCCTAAAAGTGGCAACAACTTCACAATAATAGAGGTTTCCCTGGGATTCCTCTGCAGATTATTTTAGCCCAGTCAGAACTTCATGGTTATTTTATTCGTTCACATTGAGATTAGGACCTTCTGAATACTACTGATCAATTCAAATCCTACAACCAAGATTGTTCTAAATAGCCAAAAATGACTTGCTGACAACCAAAATGCCTAAAGCTCCTTTCAGCAAAGATTGATCAACTCTACACAAACTGGGAGTATTATGGCTGTTTAAGGGATAGTTGGCCAACTTTGAAAAAAAATGAGAAACATCCATAACTTAATTCAAAGTTCAGGTGGTTCAGAATCTTTTGATTATCATAGAAGCTAAGATTCCCAACTCGAGATCATAGTCACAAAATTTGCTGAATTTTTTATAAATTCCCGAATAGTTCTTGAATTTAAGGTTTGGCGAATTAGTCCCGAATTATTCGCAATTTTTTCGAAAATTCGGGTGTTTTAAAAAAATTCGTGAATAATTCACGAATTATTCCCAAATTTTCAATAAATCGTTATTTTTTTTTATATTTTTTAATTTTTTTATACTATTAAATCTTATTATTATTTTCTCTCCGACTTTTCCTCAGAATATTTCCCCAAACTTGCTGAATTTTAACCTCGTCGAATTATTGCCCGAACCTCGACTTGGTGACTATGCTCAAGATAGCAAAGGCCCATCAACAAATCATGTGATTCTACCATTAACTCACCATCTCGGAAAACAGATAATCTGTGCAGCATCGGCATTTTTATGACAAATGCAAATAGATCGTCGATGATGGTGTTGAGGAATTTGTAGGTCATCTGTCTCCAAGGCAGATGAGCAACTGACTTCAGCTTATAGTTTATGAATAGCTGTGGGCACATCATGATAAAACCTGCAACAAGAAAGGAAAAAACAAATCTCAATCTTATCTTTGTTAAAGCAGTTAGAATAAAAAAAAGTCAACTCGCCTCAGTCAAGACAGGTATCCAAATTCTGAAGGAGAAAAAAAATGCTAATCTGCCAAAGGGCTTACCAAACATGTAAACACAACTTGTCAGGGAGGAGAGAATCCAAGAGTACCAACTCTTGTGGCGCTCATACATAAGAGAATATATGGAAGAGCATCCCACAAGGAAAAATAGCACATAGGACAAGTACTTCATTGCAAGATCATCATACTCCTTTGTCTTATTTCCTGCGTAAGACTCACGATCTCGGAATTTCAACATGGGAATCCTTCCGCTCCTGTCAATCTGGAAAAGAGAGCACAAGCAAATCCAATCAAGCAATTCATAGTATCAAAGCGGATTGGGAGAAGACAACTTAGATGCATTTTAACCATGTAATCTGGAAAAGTGCATGTGTCTTGACCGTCTGTATGTCCGACATACACGAGGTGCCTGCAACAAATGCCCTTATATATCCAATATGCTGCATGTGTTTAACAATTAATATAGTATAAAGCGCGTGCTTGCATGCGTGCATAGGGCTGTCAATGGGTCAGAAGGACCCAATCCAACCGAACGCGGTTTGTCAGGTTGGTTATATTTGACCCGTTGGGAAAAAAAAAATTTGGCCAAACACGACCGATGCAACCTGTTTGACATCCCTATGCACACAACCCCACACACACATACAAAATAGCTACATATGCAGAAATATGGTTTAACCCCGCCAAAACACAGAATGCGGCTAGAAACACTTACAAAATGCATATATCAAAAGATATTTATAGTAGCAAATGCGTCACACAAACGGAGGCGGCATCCTTCTTCGATTTGGAATTTGTCTTTATGCCTACGACATATTTGTTTTATTGGAAAACTGAACTAAGAGTAGGATTCTCTGATGGTCAATTTATCATGTCTACACAAGGATCAAAATTTCGGCCAAAATGACCGAAATTTCAGTCCAAAATTTTGGTCTCTGTCCCCACCGAAACAAAATTTTGAACCGAAATTTCGGTCATTTTTGTATGGGGATCAAAATTTCGGCCAAATTTTCGGATTTTGGTTTTGGTCATGGCCGAAACCGAAATTTTGGCTGAAATTTTGATCCTTGTGTCTACACATATATCTAACAGGTATAGCCAACAGTGAATTTTTAACTGAACACAGAACAAAATAACCCTGCTGGTAAAACAGCTGACTCGAGAATTGGCCTCAACTCTCCCAACTTGTCTGGAAAGAGATTGCTAACTGCCCAACATCCTAAAAAGATTTATTAGGGAACTCCTTATTACAGTTGATAGATATGTGTGTGTGTGTGTGAGAGAGAGAAAGAGACAGAGAGTCGCTTATCGATTCGTTCTGGCTGAGATCAGAAACTGATAGCCTGTTTGGATAGAGTTTTAAAGGTCCCATAATCCATTAAAAAATAAAGTCCATTACAAATTTTAGGTATTTTGCAGTTTTGCTAGACAATAACTTTAAAAAGTTAAAACAGTAACTTCCATAAAAATTGAATATAGTTGCTTTGAACTTTATATATTAAGTCATTACATGGGGCAAGAAAGGATAAGAAGATAAAGTGCATGTGGCTGAGATGAGTATACTGAGATTGACGTATGGAGTAACAAGAAAGGATAAAATTCCGAACGAGTACATAAGATGAAACTTGAGAGTGGCACCAATGAAAGAAAAAATCACCGAATGTCGCTTGAGATGGTTTAGTATGTGCTAGAAGCAGATCCTGTAAGAAGGGATGAGACGCTGCAAGCACAAGGAAGTAGGAGAAGAGGAAGCCTTGTGACGACCCAGAGGGAAGTAGCGAGAAGGGATATGAAGGATTCCGAAATCAGAGAGTTTAGCATCGATAAAAAAATAGGGGAGAAATAGGACTCACAAAATTGATCACAAATAGATGGGATAAGGCTGTGATGAAGATGATTATGATATTTTCCACTCTCCCAACGTTTCTCCTTTTGTTTTTTTCTCTCTACTCTCCTTCAACCAACCTTCCAACCTCCTAATATTGAAGATGTCCGCAGTCTGGGTAAGGCCAGGCCAAGATCAGGTCGGACTGGCTTCAAGCCTATCTTCTTAGCAATAGAGAGGCAAACCCTCCATGTTCATTTTGGTTTTGGCTGCAACAAACTCCACCCCTACAGATGCAGTTTCAATTAGTTTTAGTTTCTAGCAACCTTCCGACATCCTTTTTCCCTTATATAACACAAAAAAAACCAGAAACCCTAAGCATCTATCCTAGTATTCCTATCTCCCAGTCTCTCTTCAGGCTGCTCTTCCCTAATATGCACTTTGAATTGTGCTTCTGCTTCTCTTCAAGAAAATATTGTTAGACACGGTCTCAGGTGTGCGGAGAAGGATGGACATCAGGGAATTGTGGCTCTTCCTTCAATGATCGCAAACATCCCCTGCTTGATGCCATTAAATTGTGTGAATTCTTGATCGGCAAGATATTCTGGCTATTAAAACAAAGTGGTGCAGAGATTCTTAATTTGTTAGCCGTCAGATTCTGAACTAACAGTTAATGGAGGATGACAATAAACAATTATTCAAGCACTTCAATAACATCATCCAATATAGACCCAAAATGTTACACATCCAATCTAGGCATCACCCACACCTCATCCTAGTATAGCTCCTTGTAGAATTTAAAATTTTCCTCCCCAATCTCATCAACAACTTCCAACCTATTCCCCCACCATGATGTGTTGAATACTATTCAGTTTGTTCCTGGTATTCGCCACAGAGTGGAAGAATTTGTTGTTTTGGTCACCCTCCTTAAGCCACTTCATCTTAGCCCTTTAAGAGGAGGAGATTAGAAAAGCAGTCTTCAAAGGGGGCAATAATAAAGCTCCAAGGCCGAATGGTTACACTATATAGGTCTTTCAGGCTTTTTGAGAGGTGATTAACGGAGGCCTTTTAGAGTTTTTCAAGAGTTCCACGCTCTAGGTTTTTAGGGGAGACCGCTAAATTCTATCTTCATTACGTTGATCCCTAAAAACAAGGGAGCGGAAGAAGTGAAGGACTTTAGGCCTTATTAGTCTCTTGAATAGCGTGTGTAAAATTTCTTGCTAAGGTGTTGACTAAGAGGTTAAAACCAATTATGAGTTTGATCATCTCTCAAAACCAAGGGGCTTTGTTATGGGAAGGCAAATGTTAATATTGTGGTTGTGGCACATGAAGATATTGATTCATGACAAAGTTGATTGACGGTTCGTGGAGTATGTGCTCAAACGATGGGTTTTGGGATAAAATGGAGAAAGTGAATAAGGGCTTCCTACTTATCGACTTGGTTCTCAGTATTTGTGAATAGATCTCCTAAAGGCTACTTTTAAAGCTCTAGGGATCTCAGGCAGGGAGATTGACGCGGGACGGGAACCCTAAAATGCATGAATATGATTTTTATGCGATTTGCCGAAATTAAATAAAATTAATTTAAGATTAATCTCAAAACTATCACGATACCTTCGGGTTCCGTAGAATTCCAGTAGGTAAATCACGCGAGATCCGACAAGGGTGTCCAATCCGATGCGTAAGTCCCGTTAGATTTGAGGTGGGATCGGGCCTAGAGATAGGACTCTAGCTTTTCCAAGTTTGAGCGTTCATCTTCGATTCGATGTAGATTCACGGGTTCGAACTAGGGTTGTAGGATTAGATAGGTTTGATGGCTCGGATGAAAACTAGGGTTTTGATGGAAATAGGTTTTGGGTTTTGGATAATAAAAGATTAAGGAGAATAGATGAGAATCACTCTCTTGGTCTCACACCAAACCCATCTCCGGAAGAAGAATATTTAAGCATAAAATATTCAAAATATTCAATAATCAATTAAATTATCTTTACAAGCCTCTATATATAGGCCACCAATAATTAATTCAAAATAAAAGAGTCCTAAAATAAATAAAAAAGAGTCCTAGAAAAAATAAAAAACTAAAAAGGCAATTTTCTGAATAAAATAAAAATCCCACATCCTTTGGGAGTGGTCCACGGCCGTGACATTTCACATGTTGTTGTGGCAGTTCACGCAAGGTGGGCGTCGTCATTTGTCTACAATTTTAGCGTCCTTTTCTCCTTTGAAGCTGAAAATTCTATTGCGGCCCAACTCCAATGCTCTCGATCTTGACGTTCCTTGTCATTCTTCCCCACTCAAAATATTTCATCACCGATGAAACACACACGTGGTACTGATCAAGTGTATCGGAACTCACCCGGTGGAACTCCTTGCAACTAGCATGACGCACACTGTAATCTTCTCCTCGACGAACCAAATAACCCGGCTTGCCAAACCACTTTATCAAATATTTTTTAGGCTTCTCATCAACTCTCCCGGACCTGAAGAAATTCTTCCCGGATGAAGTGTGATCGCGATATCGGTTGGAAAACGAAAACTCAAGCGACAAACTCTTTCATGACTGGCCCATGTATTCTCGGTAGTCGAATCATCAGCAGATAATTTGTAGTGATTGTTGCTTGAATTAATCTTCTGTTTAATTTTAGCCTGCAATGCGGAATGAGACGCAAAAGTTGACTCAAAATAAGACTCGAAATGTATAATGGTATGCAACTCGAAATTATGATGTGCATGCGTGTCTATGGACTCGATACTCTCATGTGCATGCGACGCTAACAACTCACATGTAACCGACTCATGTGTGATTGAATCAAGTGACACTAATGGCTCAGGTGCACTTGACTCGAGTAACTCGTGTGTACTCGTGTCAACCAAAACTAGGGACTTGTGCACAACTGACTCTTCGGACACTATCAGATCGTGCGTAGGTGACTCGGTCTAATCGTGTGTCGGTGACTCCACATCACTACTCACAAGGGGGATAGAAGCCTCTTTAAGACAAACTAGACTTTTTCAACTTCTTCTATTTCCTCATCACTCATCACGGTTCTAGGGTCATACACTTACTCTTCTACTTTCATATTTTTCGCCTCCCTAGAACTTTCGATTTCAGTTAATAAATTCGGAGTGGGAAGTTTAATGGAGCACTAGTAAGCAAAGCGTTCGAACCCTTAACACTTAAGGCAATCAGGACACCTATCTGTCATGATTTTCAAAAACAGTAGACGGTAACAGTGCATGAGAGGGACATAATTCTTGATCAGTCGCTTCCTCATGTCTTCCCATCGTGTGATGGGCTTACGATTAGCTAACTCGCGTAGAAGCTTAACATTAGTCCAATAGGTTTTGACACTACCCTCCAACTTTGTTTTCACTAACATAACTTTGTACTCATTCGGTGCGCCATACCAATCAAAATACTCTTCCACACTAGACAATCACTCCATGAAGGTTTTAGGGTTCGTCGTACCCTCAAAATTTGGGACTTCATCCCGAATAGATTTTACAAATTTCTCGGCAGGGTCATACTCGGGTTCACGATGATGGGGGTATCCCTTGACTCTAGTTTCATCACGACTTTTGAGACTTTGCCAAGAATTTGGTGTGTAGCGGCTCCTATTATTAATTGCACACATTTGGGCCTTGATGTCCCTAAGGACATCGACAATCTCGCTTATGCTCATGGTGAACACAGCTTACTAACACGGGTGCTAAATGACATGCAAACATGAACCACAATGGAAGAAGAATTTTACCGAACGCTAGATGTGCACAAACAAAACTGAAATAAAATGCAATAAAATAAATCTTACAAGCAAAGGTGCCCTAACCTAGAAAACCTAGGGCTCTGATACCAAAACTGATGCGGGACGGGAACCCTAAAATGCGTGAATATGATTTTTATGCAATTTTATGAAATTAAATAAAATTAATTCAAGATTAATCTCAAAACTATCACGATACCTTCGGGTTCGTAGAATTCCGGTAGGTAAATCACGCAAGATCCGAATAGGGTGTTCAATCCGATGCGCAAGTCCTGTTAGATTTGAGGTAGGATCAGGCCTAGAGATAGGACTCTAGCTTTTCCAAGCTTGAGCGTTCGTCTTCGATCCGATGTAGATTCACGGGTTCAAACTAGGGTTGTAGGATTGGATAGGTTTGATGGCTTGGATGAAAATTAGGGTTTTGATGGAAATAGGTTTTGAGTTTTGGATTAGGGATTCAATATGGGTAATGGATTTTATTAGAAAGTCAAAGAAAACATATAGCAAAGATAATAAAAGATCAAAGGGAATAGATGAGAATTACTCCCTTGGTCTCACACTAAACCCATTTTGGGAAGAAGAATATTTGAGAATAAAGCATTCAAAATATTCAATAATCAATTAAATTGTCTTTACAAGCCTCTATATATCTTAAAAAGAAATAAAAAACTAAAAAGACAGTTTTCCAAATAAAATAAAAATCCCACATCGGGCTGAAGTCGTTCACCAGGATAATCGCTCACGTCTTGTGGTACGGTTCACAACGTGTTGTGGATGTCGTCACTTGTCTACAATTTTAGCGTCATTTTCTCCCTTGAAACTGAAAATTCTATTGCGGTCCAACTCCAATGCTCTCGATCTTGACGTTCCTCGTCAGAGATCCCCCTCCCCCTTCCTCCTTAACATGGTGGGGGAGAGCTTTAGCCGGCTCCTACAGAAAAGTGCTTATTTGGGGATGTTCAGAAGGTTTCAGATTGCTAGAAATGAACCGTCTATATCTCACTTATTGTTTGCAGATGATACTATTATTTTTTATGGGGCTTCTAAGGAAGAAGATTGGTATGTTAGGGCTACTTAGGTGGTTTATGAAGTGGTTTCGGGGCAACGTGTTAACCTTCAAAAGACCATAATTTTGGGGATTCCCCTGGATAACGATAGTGTTGAAGGTTTGGCTACTACTATGGGGTCGACGGTTAACTCTTGTTTTATTCCTATCTAGGGCTGCCACTATGTGTGGGGAAGCCTTGTGCCCATGGTTCAAAATTTCGGCCGAAAATGTTTTGGTTTCGGTCCCCACCGAAACGAACTTTTGAGCCGAAATTTCGGTCAAAAAATGTATGGAGGGGAAATTTTCATCCGAAATTTCGGTTTCGGTTATGCCCAAAACCGAAAACGAAACCGCTATTTTGATCCTTGCTTGTGCCTCTCTGGGAACCTGTTATCCAACAATTTAAGAGGTTGGTTGTGTGGAAGGGAAATTTACTTTTGATTACCATCGCTTGCGCTCATTAAGGCTACGTTGCTCAACCTTCCAGTGTATTTCATGTCGATATTCAATTGCCCGGTGACTGTTATTGAAAGGTTGGAATAAATTGAAAGGAATTTTGACGAAGGACGGCACCCTAAACTACGTGCATGCGATGATTGATTTTGCCGAAATTAAATTGAATTAAATTAAACAATGAAGCTCACAAAATATAACCAATACCTTGGCGTTCGCAATATTCTATTGGAGGTTCACTTATAATTCGAGTTGGGTTCAGTCCGGGCGTTAGATCTGTTAGGTTGCAGCGCGGATCGATCCTAGAGATAGAACTCTAGGTTTTTCCAGATTATAGCGCTCACAATTCAATGATGGGATCATTGATCTTCTCTGAGTATTTGATGCGGAAGGGTTTAATAACTCTACTGGGATCTATGATTGTTGAATCGAATCGATTCAATGGATTAGGGAAAAGCTAAGATTTCGGGAGTGGGGTATTTGGGTGGGAGATGGCCGATTTAGGTTTTTTGAATTAAAGCAAGGACGAGAGATTAAAAGGATAACGTAAACAAGGATAAATTGTGGGCTTCACACCAAACCCTTTTCGGGAAGAAGAATCACTCTTCGTAGAGGCTCATCTCAAGCACACAAGCAAAAGCTCTTTTCATTAATCATCAACCAATTACATTGTTTAACTTAAGGACCTTATATAGGAGTCCTTTCACTAAAAGAAAACCCTAATACAAATAATAAAAGACAAATAAACCCTCAAAACAAAAGTTCGATTTTAGACTTCAAAATTAACTAAACAACCCGGCGCGATTTCGATCGATCGAAAGTGAAAATCGATCGATCGAAATTTATACATGTAAAATTTCGCCGTCGACATTCGATCGATCGAATAGTCCATTCGATTGGTCGAAATTTCACTCAAGAACTATATAACTCTGTCGATGCCATTCGATCGAACGAAACTTCAATTCGATCGGTCGAATTGGCTGATTCCTCCAATTTTTCTTCTTTCGCTAATTTTTGCCTCATTCACCTATTTTTGATTTCCATTCCGCTCTTCCGACGTCGGTACACGCAAAATGGTCCATATCCGATGTCTACGATGTCGGCGTCCCTGCCAAATTTCTTGTGGGAGGAGAGAGGAGACGGGAGGGGAGGAGATACCACTTGGTTAATTGAGAGGTATCATTTCTCTAAAAAAGGGGTTTGGGGATTCACAGGCTGAGGGAGATGAACAACAACCCTTCTTGGTAAGTGGATTTGGAGGATTGCCACAGAGGGTAAGAACTGATGGGCTAATTTGTAAATATGGAGAGCTTAGTGGGAGGTGGTACATTCTTTCCTATGAGAGGGGGTCGACATGGTGGACAGGCGTTTGTGCTGTTAAAGCTAAGTTTAGCCAGTGTATTAGATACGATAAAGCATCTCCTCAGAATGTGTGCATTCAACAATTGGCACAAATTGTAGATGGTAATTTGCTTTGGGATATTAGATTTTGGAGAAATATGAAAGATGAGGAATTTGTGGCTTCGATTGGCATCAAGGTAGTTAAGGCGGTGGGGAAAGGTCATGGCTGGCCATAGCAAGGCCATGACGAAGTTATTTATTATTTTAATTATTTTAAATTTTAATTTTATCTATTAATTAGTAGTATTCTTTTTTTATTTTGTATCTTTTACTTATTTATATTTTTGTATAGGAAGAAAAAAATTCAACTATTGAACCATCATTCTTTGATTCTAATAGTGAAGATTTAATGTTTTAGGCATAAACAAATATTAATAAATACAAATCAAATATGGAACATCAACAAATTTGTCTAAGTATAAATAAATATATATGAAATATCAAGAAATATAGAATGTTAAACAATTTATTAAGTACATATACGGTAATGTCGCCGACCATAAGGTTTCATCGACGTTGGTGTTGGTAGTTGTTGTGACGAGAGAGAGAGAGAGAGAGAGAGAGAGAGAGAGTCGAAGATTTTGTAATTTAAGTTGGGGTTTTGTAACTTGTAAGTTAATTTTTGTAACTTATATATTATAAAAATATTATAACTTATAAATATTATACGTTATTATCCAAAAAAGTAAATAGCGTGCATGGCGACGCCATAATGCTATTCCGCTATGGCGACACTATGGCATCGCCATTTAGCCATCATGACTATTTGGTTATATATGACATTTCTCATCACCATTCATCATAGCGAGATTATAACGTGGCCTTGACAACAATGATTAATATGTTGAACCTAATCGAAGGATGTAGGCCTAATAGGGTTGGGTAGGTAGGACAATCATCTGGTCATTGAATGACAATGGTGATTTTTCGGTCAAATGTTCCTATCAATTCACGGTGAGGCAGCCATTAGTCACTCATAACTGGGTTGGGTGTGGAGACTTTGCGCTCCTCCAAGAGTCTATGTTTTTGGTTAGAGTTCGATTCGACGTGGGAAAGAATCTTGACTATGGACCAGCTGATCAGAAGAGGGAAGAGAATTCATAATAGGTGTGTGATGTGCTTACAGGATGTGGAGAATGCCGATCATTTATTTATCCATTGTGATATGGCTACGGAGATTTGGGTCATGGTGTTGAAGACTCGGTACTTCTTGGGTTTTTCCTAGTTCTTGCTAGGAGTTGATGTCTCTGTGGGATGGTAAAAACATGGATAGTATTAAAGAGGAGTTTTGGAGAACTTCTCTGACGGGGTTTTTTTTGGGCCATTTGGTTGGCGAGGAATGATAGAATTTTTTGCAAAGTCAACAGAACATTGGCTAAGACCATGAGGAATGCCAGGAACTGGGTCCTTAGTGGGGTGATCCCGGACAAGGATGGGATGTGAGGGGGTGGTAGGTAGGAGATTCAGGATTCATGGGATGTCTTGAGCGAGTCCCTAGGCTAAGCCTTTCATGTTCCCACTAGTTTTTTTTTTCTCTGTCTTTGTTTTTCTTTTTTTCCCTGGCCTCTCGCTAAGACTGGTGCGCTGTATTTTTATATTACTTGCATTATCGATAAAAAAATTATAAACAATCATCTCAAATAAAATATTAACAACTTATTCTTGTGATTAATCAGAGGCATCATCACCTATGAAGGCACTTTAAGCCACAGAAACCAATCGTAAGCATTATCACTTATGGGTTTTAGACAATCACACTGCTAATACTAACTTTGAAGTATAAGAGATTCTATTTGAAAGTAGCACATGCTAGAATGCCATGTTATAGAATGCCTTTTAAAAAAAAAATGCATCCAAACTGGCCCTGATTCTAATCTCTGATATTTTATAAAATGAGCAGATTTTTAGCAGCTCCACAAAGTCAAATCTCGAGAATAGGAAACAAAAAATCGAATTCAGAACAAGGCTTTAAAAACTGATAAACCATCTGCAAGTGCCTGCCTTCCTAAATTTGGCTAAGAGCAACTAAATCATAGAGTTCTTCTAAGCTTCGATCTTACTCACAAAATTTATCTATTTAGTGTTTGATATTTCTGACATGTAGCAATAAATATATAAAGATGAAGTATACCTCAATATGCATGGCTTTCCCAATTTTCCAAAACTCAATGCAGCAACCAACGCCAGAACTAGCAAGGATCATCCAGGAAGTATCATTGTCAATTAGGTAGAGGAACACAATCAGCTGAGAGATAAAGCTCACAACAACCGATTTTGCAGACAAACCTTCCATGGACTTGTTTTTATTCCAAAACTGAATATCTACAAATGAAATATAGCAATTCACCAACCCATTAAAGCATTGCTGAAGTTAAAAAATCATACCAAATTGAAACACTTTCGAGAACATAATTTGCATACCATTCTTAAACGCCAAGAAGTCGAACACAGAGTGAAATAAAGATACGACCATTGTAATCATCAGGAGGTATGGATTTCCTTCCAAGAATACCCTCTGAGATGGAACTCACAAGATCAGGCATCGAAAGATGAGGAAAAAAGGAAAGATTGCATGGGAAAGGCATACAGCTACCATAACTAGAATATAGAAACATCTAACAGCATTACCCGGGAAATGACTCAAATTATGCCCATTTTCCCTTTTGTGGGGCCTCACTATCTTATGTCAATTACGATAAGCACATAAACAGGAAAATATTTCACTTCACATACTAGCCATGTTCGCATGATGAAACAAATCATAAGGGGTTTGCTGGATCATACCAGTCTCAAATAGAACAGTAAATCATACTATTTTTTCAATCCTTTAAAGATTACAACGGGCATAGTCACAAATGTCGCCTTTTTTTTTTTTGAAAAAATGCTAAAAAACTCTGAATTAAGAGCGCCAAATAATCAGCTCTGATTCGGTAAGTCACCGATTAATCGGAGACTTCTGTTATTTTCGACCGAATTTTATCAAATATAACATTCATATGGCTACAGAGATTCTGTAATTATACACATGCCTTTCATCAAATATCTTATTGCTTATCTTGTTTATTAAAATAACTATTTCTGACTAGAAATAGATTATGATATATTCTTATACTACTTATTTTTTCTCGAAATATATGAGAGAGAGAGAGAGAGAGAGAGAAAGACTGAAATATTTACCAATTACCACTGAATTCGAATATGAATAATAGAATTTAACACTATAATAAGTCTAGGACAAACTTATGTTAATCTAACGTATGTTTTGACAGATTAAATAGCTGCTGATACAGAGAATGATAGGACAAAAAATAAGTAAATGATAACAAGAATGGAAACTGATATTTAGAAAAGTAATCATTAGAAAGTTAAACTTCTTCTTGGGAACGTTATATGATCAAGAAGTGCTTTTCAAGTCCAAACAGAAAATTGGGTTTGAGCAGCATGGCTGAACATTTACTCACCTGAAGACTGTAATACCAGCAAGGCAGTAAGAAAGAAAATACAACAGATACCCGCAACAAAGGAAATGAATATGAGGCTATTGTCTATTTTCTAAGCCTTGATTGACATTTATGAATGAGCTTAGAGACAATTCAAACAATTCAATTTCATCCGAGTATCAAATCAAATCCCCATTATAGAACAGTAAGGGAATAGTACCTTAAGTTCATCAGCTTCACCTTCAATCATGCTTCCATAACTACGATGAATTTGGAATGATTGATCAATCTGTAAGAAAAGTTGCCACTTTGTCATGCTGATGGGACCCACCTCTAAATTAATGGGCACTTCTGTCACTGTATCATTGAGCGATAGCAACTTGTCCTTAAGAAGCCAAAACTCATTGAAGTATATTGTTGGATAGTAGTTCCCTGTAGTAGGCTCAACATTCAAGACTGTAGTTTCAAGGTTAAGGAACTCTGCTATTAGCTTATATTGATGACTTAAAGGACTGAACAATACAAATTGTAGATGCATTTCTTTGTATAACTTTTGTATATCCTGCACAGGCCATGCACCAGCTGTGGTGTAGGGGTCATCAAATTCGGAATATGGGGCACACTAAATCATCAATTGAGATGTCCAGGTGGCAACCGACAGTAGATGGGACTCAGCCCAAAATTCTCAAAAAAAAAAAAAAATCCACATATGTATAGAAGTGAGACCTGGGCACCACAGGTGGTAAACAAGTCATACACCTAATAGCAACTCTTCTTTTTAACTACTTAGTATTTACCACCATTACATCTATACTCAATATAAAGTGGGCAACAACAAATTCTTCATATATGAACTTTAGAAATAGAAACAAGAAATTATGGGATATAGTGAGTCTAGTTACTACTAGAGTAGAGTTTAGTAAAAAGGACTAGTAGACCAGCCTTTCTGAGCGAGCTTCTGGGATCTCGGGAAAACTCTGATGACATGGTACAGGGAAGATACTAGGGGAGGCAGTAAGTAGAGGTTCCACAGCAGAGAGTTTACAAGCTTGAGATTATCTGGAAACCAGTCCGCTACGTTCCAAGTTTGGCCTCACTGGTTGTTTAATAACCAATGTACGGCACCTAATTGATGCGAGGCCAGTAAACCAACAGAAAAATGAAAAAAGTGTGAAAAGAGAAGGAACAGAACAAACCACTGGAGGCATTGTTTGAGAAAGTTACTTAGGTAGTGGAACAAGGTTAAATTTGGGGAGAACAGGAGAAGAAAGAAAAAATGTAGGCTTTTCCCTTTTTTAAGTAAAATTTGGGATAGCAACGTTTAATTGCTCAAGGGTGTGTGGTCGCCAAAACATCCCCCTCTCTAAGAGTAAGAGCGAAAATGCAACAGAATCTCTCGAGAAGTCGATTGAAACTTATCATTTAGCGGAAGGAGAAGCCATAAATTAGGGGTGCAAAAAATAACCGAAACCTGAAAACCGACCTTCCGAACCGGACCGAAACCGATTGAAAACCGACACCGAACCGAACCAATTCGGCCCGGTTCGGTTTCCGTACCTCCGTACCTGAAAACCGAAAACCAGTCCAGTAGGGTGAGAAAACCGAAAAAAAAAACCAAAAAAATAAAAAATAGCAAAACA
This sequence comes from Chloranthus sessilifolius, assembly GCA_021018995.1. NCBI lineage: Eukaryota > Viridiplantae > Streptophyta > Magnoliopsida > Chloranthales > Chloranthaceae > Chloranthus > Chloranthus sessilifolius. The sequence goes on from CM037597.1 coordinate 645,444, forward strand.
ACATGAAAAATAAGAAGAAAAACCCAAAACCGAACCAAACCAACCAAAACCGAAATCAGAGCAGTTCGGTTTAATGGGTTGAAAATTTTGGTTAACCATTTTGATTAGGATTCGGTTTTGCAGAAACCGAACCGAAAACTGAACTTTGGGTTTTGGTTAGATTTGGTTAACCGAATCTGCACCCCTACCGTAAATAGACTTCAGAGTGTTGCTTTTCATAGACAGCCAGGTTCCTAAAATCAGTTAGTTGACCACAGGGATCAAAATCTCGGTTTCGGTTTCATTCACCACCCAAACTGTAAGTTGGTCAAATTTTCGGTAAATTTTAGTAATTTTCGGAAATTTGCTCCGAACTTTACCGAACTTTATTTTTTGAACTCTTTCACAATATTAGAAGACGTATTTGAACTATTGAACTAAATCCAACAAGATATCGGCAATATTTGACGAGTTCCGGCAATATTTGACAAAATTCGGCTAAATCTGAGAAGATTCAGCGAGATGCGACTAGACATGGTGAAACCCGACAATATTCTGTATGTTACGGTAACTTTGGGAGAGAATCCATCAAAGTTAGGGGAGAATTCGTCAAAATCCATCAACTTTTGGCGAAATCTAATGAGATTCGGTACATTACAGTACAATACGACGAGATTTCATCAAGATCAAACAATATCGGGTGAAATTTCGTCAAGCTATGGAAGGAGAGAGAGGAGAAAAATAAAAAATAAACTAAGTATAAAGGAATGAATCTCGGGTAAATGTATGGGAACTAAAAAAATTTGAAGCAAAAGACCTTAAAAAAAAAAAAAAATCAAAATCTCGGCTGATAATTTCAAATTATCACCTGAGAAATTGAAAATTCAATTTATCGGACGATAATTTGAAATTATCGGCCGATAAATTGAAATTTTCAGCAATAATTTGATATTTTCAGCCCCTACCCGAAATTTGGGTAAATTTCGTTTCGGTAGGGGCCGACACCAAGTCATCTCAGCCGAGAATTTGAATTATCGGCCGAGATTTTGATCCATGTTTAACCAACATTAACTTGCCATTTGTAAACAAATTGTCCAATGAAGTGGTCTATGGAAATTCTCTTAGATAGTAGAGTAGGTTTTAGGCTAGCTATCCCACTTGACAGGTTTTGTATTGTTCCCTCTCTTCGAGTACCTATTATAGCTTTGTATTTTACTTTGTTTTACAAATATAATAGCACATAAAAAAATAAAATAAAATAATATATATATATATATATATATATATTACAATGAAAACTAATGACAAAAAACTTTCAACTTATTATCAATCAACCACAATAGTAGAATCAAGGATACAACCAGCAATATTTGGTGGAACAGCATTTTGGGTGTATCTGCGAGAAAAACTCCAAGAGTTAGCAAGTTTCATAGATACATAGCTTTATAAATATGCAAATCAAAAGTTTTTGTTTATAGGTAAATGCAAATCAATTGTTAGATCAGAAAAGAACACAAATATTTTCTTGCTCAAAATAGTCACAATATTATAATAATATATAAAAAGAGCACCTTAAAAGTGATAGCTTAATTATTTGCAATTGTTGTGTTAAATCTTCAGGAAAAAATCATGAATTCAAAATTATTTGTGAGAGAAATACTATACACTTGAAATTTACGCTTCAATCACCATCCTGATTAATTTGTGTTGAGTCTTTTGCATATCCTATTTTTTATAGATTAATTTCTTGAGAAGCTACCTAAATTCAAATTTGCTAAGTTTTATCCTTTAGAGCCATTTTTCAAGAAGTTTGTATATGATGCACAACCCATCCAACAACGCATGGAATGCACGCCATCCACCAGACCTTGAGAAGCGTGCAACTTCAAGATCCCATAGATCAGCACACGTCTAGGTGTGTATGTTATATCATATACTTCTAATCTAATAAGGATAATAAACTAAAGAGAAAGATTAGAAATATCCATTAAAGGTTTATTAGAGAAAGAAGGAAAGAACAATGAACACAAAAGACTACATTGCTACTATTGAGATGTGAAAGGAACTACAAGAGATGGCCTCCTTATCTAGAGGAGCCACTTACATTCACCCACACATAACTGATGACACTTACTTTTATGTGGATACTAACCTCCATACTTAACACCAGTGTTTGAAAGCGCAAAAACTCGACTCGACTAAAAAGTCATCTGAGTAGAGTCAACTAGGAAACGCGGTCTGATTCGACTCGCTCCGACTCGGGTTGTTTAATAAATATTTTAATAAGTATAGTATATAAATTAAAAAATCAAAATAAATTATAAATATTTAATAGATTCAAATCCATCTAAATATCTATCCGTCTAAGAATTAGAAATTCCTCAAACATCATTTATCTCTACAATCTAAAATTAAGTGACAAAAACTAGAGTACACAGAAATCTGTAGCTTTCAAGGAAGTATATTTAAGAGAAAATAAAGTGTACTGAATAACCACAAAAATGAATGTAAATTTAACATGAATATACCACTGATCTGTACAGCATTCTATGTACATAGAGTGTACACCCAATGTGGTGTAAATTTAACATGAACAGAGTGTACGCCGGAAACCTTTGGGGAAATTTAAAAAAAATATATATTTGACATAAATAGAGTGTACACTATAAATTTAAAAAGAATTTAACATGAAAAAAAAATTAACATGACTCGAGTGTACACTGTAAAGTTAACATGAGTAACCCAGTACCAACACATGTTCAGATAGACTCAAGGCCTAAAATTCAGTAATAGAGGAGGGAAAATAGATAAAAATTCAACAAGGCCAAAAATTCAGCTAGACGTTGATGGAAACCTTCTTATACACCATAACTATCTCCAACACATACGCCAATGGACATGCAGTGCACCAACGTCAAAACTTTTTTTTTTTTTTCAAATATTACACTTGTAACAATTTTTTCCTTCTTTTTTTGAAGCATATTTAAAATTTTATTGAAAGTTTAAAACAAAGAGACAAATACCTAAGCCAAGGGCTAAAAGGTATTTAACCATGCCCTAGGCCAAAAGATGTAACTTTACAAGAAAACTACAAACCGATTATCTAGTCAAGGGAATAATTATTTCACTCTCCACCACATAAGAATCTCTACCGAAACACTCAAGCGTACAGCAGAATCAGCCCTGCTATTCCTTTCCCTGTGGGCGTGGAGGAAGCAATGGTTTACGAGAATATAGACAGTGGATGTCCCCATGTTCCAAGACTAAACAACTCTCCAGGGAGAAGGGGTAACCAAGCCAACTTAAATTTTTTTCCTGATGGTAATGGAAATTTATAAAAAAATGAAATAAAATAACAATATATAAAAGGGTTGGAGTATACCCAATAAAGATGCTTATGCAAAGTTCTTTCGCGTGTGTTTGGATGCACAAACATAATGGTTTGGTAGTCATTAGAGTTTATTTTCTTCCAGCGGCTCCCGTTTCAAATAGTTCAGTTTGTTTGATGGTGACATATTGGACTGTGCCTAATGACGGGGACGCCGACATCATGAACATAGGCTTTGGACCATATCGCGTGTACCGGCGTCGGAAGAAACGGAATGGAAACCAGAACCATTCCTAAAGAAGCACAACACAATCGATCGAACGATCCCAAAAACATCATCAATCAAACAATATTTTTGCTTGTAGTTTTTGGTTTTGATTAAATTATCTACGGAAATATTAGTTGGGAGTTTGATTCTTCTCTAAGAGGGAATGATGTTAAGGTCAATTATTTTTCAAATGGGACATCCATTTATACCGATTCAAATTTCCATTAGGAATCATCACAAGGATTACAGTACACGCTTTCCAAAAACATCATCAATCAAACAATTGTAACTAATCGATGCAATTTATGTATCTGCTCTTGCACTCTTTTGATCAGATGACTAGGATGATCCAATCTGAGATTTTTGTGGTCTGACCTATAAACATGGTGCAGTTCCGTGCGGGCAAGCGCCCTGAATCCAACCTGTTATGCTCAAGCTCATACACCTAATACTAATGGAACTCTCTTACTTCTGATTTGTGAGTGTTGTTCCTTTGTTTCTAAATGTTTTTTTGTTCGGTTTCTTTCTCCTAACAAGTCCAACATCTGATCAAAGGGCTTTTTTTCATAGGATCCATCCTACTGATGGATCCACACAATTGTCACATAATGATTTGATTCCTAAGCCTTTTCTAAGTGAAAAACAAAGAAAAAAACCCAACCAGGTCCAGCAATCTACAGAGCTACATTATGTTACTCGAGTAAGTCACCAGTGCTACACGGAAGTGCAATAGACAGGCTGTAAGGCTCTAAGTAGCCAAATTCTTCTATTTAAGGTGTCATTTCCACTCTAGAATCTTGCTCTGGTTCCTGCTCCCACTTCTGAACCTCAAATTGCTCATAGTACATCTATCCCTACTATGATTCTGAAAACATTCTTTCACTCATTCAATATTTTTAATGTTGAAACTTGTTGGAAGTACCAAAACTCAGCAGACACACAAGATGGTGCAAAAATACACCGAAAAAAAGGCTTGGGCCTGTAGCATAATGGACGGTCGACAATATTGCAACCTCAAGGTCACGAGTTCAAGTCATCACAGAGTTTTCAAGTGACCCACTTGGTGTTGGGCTATTCCTCTTGATTTTCCACACTACAACCACTGCGACTGAGATGTTGGATCTGAGAGGGAGGCATTTGGAGCCTTTGGAATTCCATTCCATGCCTAGATACTTGCATAATCTGACAGATAGAAGTGTGCATAAGATTTACCGGGTTTGCTCATAATTGGACTCCAAAGACCTCATGGGTTTTGCAAGATCAGAGGTAAAATTTTGGGGGGATGTTAAGCCATGTTATGTGCAATAAAGATTATGGTGGGAAATGATGTCATCCCTGTGATCATTGAGGTTATACGAGTGTATGTGTCAGGGAACTTAATTGAGGACATGAAGAAAAGGCCTGATTTGGAGACAATTCCAGAAGTCGGACTTGGGAAAATGATAGTTGTTGATGGGTTAGGAATTGGTCTGTGCCCCTTCAATAACAAAGATAATGGATGTGCCGATAATTACGCAGACGAAGTTTCGAATAACCAAATGGACTTCTGAATTACTTCTCTCAGGTCTCTTAAGGGAGAAGCAACTCAATTAGTTTGCATTCATCCCTCTGGGTGCTTAACTGCTTCCTATCCCAATACCAACACGAAGTAGAACTCCCACTAGAAAAAGTCGACACCAGAAAAAGTCAACACCATCACCCGATGAGGACTTCATATCCTTTGATAATCATTGGCTAATCTTAAAACCCAAACGGGCTTCAACATACCTGAAAACAAAGTGGAAGATGCTTTTCCAACTATTTTTTAGGGTGTCCCAAGCTTGCTCTTGGACTAATCCCTATAGGGGGCCATCACCCCCACCATGCCACAAGTATTTCACGATTTACACACCTTACGTGGCACCCATTTATCGCAGAAGAGGAGCTGTTTCAATTGTTGTGATTTAACAATTGAGACTCGCGTTTCTGTCTTGAAGGAGAGAGACTAGTTCTTCGGCATACTTTCCTATCTCAAACAACGAGATATCAAAACAATTTTTTCCATGTAGTGAGAAATTCGTAAAAAGGAGAGTCGATGTGCACAAAAATTTTCTAAGCTACCCATAGGTAAATTATCATGACCCGAAATTCTATCCCATCCCGAAGGCTTAGAATTCCGATTTATGACCCGCACGCATACCAGATACGCTAAGCGGACATACACATAATCAGAGTTCTTGCGCATAACTGATTCCACGAAAGTCAACAACATAAAGGTGGGATAAAAAACAATCATAAATGCGATAAAATATCATAAATCTATAAATAAAATGTAAGTCAAGTCGGAGACAAATCCGATAAACGAAAACCATAGTCTCAACAGTAATAAAGTTAGACCAACTCAATATCGAGTCTAAGAAAGTCAATATCCGGCACACGGATCAAGATCAGTACCGAAGTCTTCCTGATACTCGGCTACGTCGCCCTCCCAAGGCTCCTGGTACTCCGCATCCACATGGTCAATATACTCGACACCGATCGGGTCAGAGAAACCCACGTCCACTCCGTCAAGATAGTCCCTTGCAGCTGTTAAATTTTCGTGGAATGAGTTTACTCAATCACATAAACTCAGTGGGATACACCATCAATCCACCCCATTCTACTCAGGTGCTTAGTGGGTGCATCACGTGAGTGATAATAATATCTTAAAGAAATCAAAAGAGAATAACAGAATCAACTGCATATCGTAAACTCATATCATAAGCATGAATGCAGGATCATGATCTAGACACCCATATCCTAACGTATCTTACCATATCTCATATCATATTTTCTTTCATTATTCTCGCACATACGTCTGTACATCGCATGAATGTAACTAACATACTCATAAAAACCTAAACGACAGGTGTCAGTCGCTACTCGAGCTACCATGTGAGGGTCACCATAATTTCATACCACCATATCATAACGCCCTCCATATCATACACCTCATCCAGTCACAGGGGCGGTCGGCGACTCATAACGTCTCTCAAAGACCCGTCTTGACTGAAAGACGTTGTTGCCCTTACGGTTGTTACGCAAGGAACGACACATATAGACTTAAGTTCTTAATCTTTTGCTGGCCTATACAGCGGTGTCTTATTATCGTACCTATAATTTATCTTAGCATACTCATAACATAACATACCTCTAAGACTCGAATCCACAGCGAACACGGTACGGTAAGCTTCACAAAAGACGCTTTCCAAGGGACGGGTTCCGTAGTAATCCGGATGTACTTTGTGTGGCAGCCTATACTACCATAGAGGTGTTGCATCCTTACATGGATGCCTACATTACGAGTTCCACGTGACCGTGAAAAGAACCACACCATGACTATGCCCTAAAGGTCCAAACCTCTTATCTTAACTTATATCTTATCCTATCGTATTAGAACTTGGGGAGATTGGATTACCGTATACGAGGTTACACTGAATTCGCACTCACCTTACTCGTCATGATGTCTCATACCACCATGAGTTGTAGGGCATGTGAATACGATGTATTCCACGCTTCGATACCATCTCAATGAATCATCACGGCCAAGCGTAGGCATGGCCTCATACACTCGCGTACTTATGACCTAACATGTCTATGACTCGTATACCATGCTCAAGATGAAGTATAAAACAATCACTCACAAAACGATTTACATCCAGATTACCGTTATGCTTATACATATATTTATCTACACGACAGACAAATATAAGATAAAATAGGGTAGTTAATAGTGTGTTTTTGATAACGTGATGGTCAGAGTTCGATTTTTCACGAAGTATCGAATTTCTAACGCTTCGTGTTATCGAAGTAGTCGCATTGAAGCGATAAAAGTGATAAATATTTATTATTATTAAATGCTCAAATTAAATATTATTATTTTAAAAGTTAAGTGCATCACGACCACCGATCACAAAGTGCAAGTGATTAATGTGCACTAAATTTGGATCGTGCAAAAGTGTAAATAAGTTTGTTCATTCTGATGCTAATCAATCGATTGGTTTTAGAATCAATCAATCGGGTATAGTATATAAGATACACAATTCGGGTCCAGATCGATCGATCGGTATTAAAAAAGACAAAGGAATTCGAGACAGTGTTTATATACCCAACCTTAGTAAGTAATTTATATTGTTAATTAATAAGATACTTGATGACCTTATTTTATATGATAATATAATAATTATATAATATATAATATTTAAAATGTTTCTTAATATAGGTTAAAAGAAATCAATACCTTAAATATAATATAACCAAGTGTACCTTAGATTTTATAATAACACTAAAATATAAGGTAATCATTATTCCTTCAAGTAATTTACATTAATCGATTAACAAGAAATTTCTTTCACGGTATTGAATCAAATGGGTCACGGTTCAACATCAGATGGGTCAAGGTCCAACATCAGATAGGTAAAAAAGGGTACAAATTCAAAACGAGAAACAAGACCGTGCATGTGTCTTGTAAGGTAATCACCGTGATGAATATAATACTTTTAAGTGTCAGTAACGAATGTAATATTTTAAGTGTCAGCAACTTATATATATTAGTATAATAATATCACCTGTAATGTAACACCCAAGTGTCATATCAATAGTTTATATATTATATAATAATATTACTTTGCATAATTATTATATTATAATACTCAAATGTCAATTGCTTATATAATATAATAACATTAGCTTTTATATTTACTATATTATAAAACCCGGTTGTCAGTAGCTTATATAATGTAGTAATATTACTTTTCATATTTATTATAATGCACAATTGTCAATAGCTTATATAATCTGATAATCATGGACCAAAATATCGTCCTATACCGATACGTATCGGACAATACGTATCGGTATTGGACTCGAACGATACATTCAATGTATCGTCCGATACAGACCGGTACCGATACGTATCGTTTTGGAGCTCGGACGATACGTATCGGTAACCCGATATTTTAACCCATGCTAATAATGTTACCTTTTATATTTACTAAATTATAATACACAGTAGCTTATATAATATAATAACATAACTTTACCTTTTATATTATAATGAACAATAGCTTATATACTATAATAATATTACCTTTTATATTTAGTATATTATAATACCCAAGTGTATATTGAATACAATAACACCACCGGCGTACTTGAGTGGTGTAAGGATTTATATTATATTATAATCGCTAAACTCTCTAATACAAGCAAAGCAGAGTCGTTCAATTTCTCGTGCTCCTAAATTCCACGAAATAATACTAGAAAGTTGTTAGCTGTTCATTTGTAAAATAATCACCTATTCACTTTTGGATGGCCAAAATCGATCGATAGATAAAAACTCGGGTCAGTGAGTCCATTAGCTGCCAAAAATAAAACTTATCAATTATAATAATGCTATATTTGTACACAGTACAAATATCATTAAAGTAAGGAAGCATATGGGTACTTTTGTCTTACTTAGCATATCATAATTATATATTATTTATAATATATAATAATTGGTTGGTGTAATATTATAACTCTAAAACCGTGGTGGCTATTGATATAATATAATATTTTATCGCTATAGCGTGCTTGCGAAACCATTATTATATATAATATAATAGAGTATCAATCAATCAAGTAGTTACGGAGTCAGCCCTCTTAATTCGGCAACTTTAAAATGTCCGATCGATTATATAATTTGTCAGAGGGTTTCCGTCGCAAATCCGAATTAATCGATCGAATAAATAGGGTTTTGAAATTTAAACCCAAAATATAAAGCAGAAAATAATTAAAATTAGGATTAATCGTTATTGTAATCCTAAAAGCAGATTTATAAGAAAACAAATCTCGGGTTCATTTTATGGCTCGTTGATACGCGATCAAATCGTATCCTATGCGACAGGATCTAAGAAGAACGAGATGGATGGATGGGTACCAACCACTTGAAGCGTGACGGCAAATCAACGACGATTAGATTTGAGAAGATCGGCGTCTAATCGCAATGACCCGTCTACAATTCCTCCTTTCACCACGATTTGACGGCGGAATAATCACAGTGTTCTTTGTAGAAGAACACACAAAGGTTTAAGGAAGAGGTTATGGTGTTTTTAGAGAAAGTGGCCAGAGAAGAAGATGTTTGACTGCTAGGGTTTTTAAGAAAAGAAAAGGATAGGGAGTAGAAACGGCTAGAGTTTCTTTTAAAAAGAATTCTCGAAGTTATAATTTTAGGGTCTCCCGTAACATTTTATTTATAATATATGGGAAGTAATTCAGTGTTAAGTTATCACACTAAAAAAGGGTGTATAGGCTTTTACTTTAAGGTCTAAAATAAAGGTTTCAAACCTTTGTACCAAGCTTCGACCCTTAGACCTCTTGTCTATAACTCAAGACTTTTACCAGCAAGCTATCACATAGCTTGTGTCAAATAAAAACAGCTTTAAATATAAAAGCTTTTGAAAAACTAAAACGTGTACTTTCTCAACCAGGGTAGGTTCCGTTGTGGAGCGCTACCACCAAGGATAGTGCAAAACACATCTATCACTATAAAAATAAGATTGAAAAATTCGGGTCATTATATTCTCCCCCCCTTATAATATTTTCGTCCTCGAAAATTACGTACCTGTGGTGAAAAGTTTCGGATACTTCTCCATAGTTTCGTCTTCATGTTCCCAAGTGGCTTCCTTCAGTGGGTGATGTCGTCACTGAACTTTGACGAAGGGAACGGATCTACCCTTGACGAGCTTTTCCTTTTGGTCTACGATCCGAACAGGCTTCTCTATGATTGTTAGATCATCCCTGGCTGCAATCGGCTTCATATCAAGGACGTGAAAAGGATCGGGCAAGTACTTGCACAACATGGACACATGGAACACATTATGTATGCCAGCAAAGTGAGGCGAAAGTGAAATTCGATAAGCAACATTGTCGATGCAATCTATGATAACAAAAGGTCTCACGTATCTCGGACTTAGTTTTCCCCGCATTCCAAAACGCATGATTCCTTTAGTCGGTGACACACGGATGAAAACCAAATCACCAATTTCAAATTCGAACAAGCGTCTTCTACTGTCAGCATAGGCCTTCTGACGATCCTAAGCTTCTTTCAACCTTTGACGGATAACTTTAACATTTTCGGTTGTGGCTTGTACAAGTTCCGGCCCAAACAATTTTCTTTCGCCAACTTCATCCCAACAAAGAGGCGTTCTACAACTTCGGCCATAAAGAGCTTCAAAAGGCGATATCTCAATGCTTGCCTGAAAGTTGTTGCTATAGGAAAATTCAATCAGAGGAAGGTGGCCATCCCAATTACCTCGGAAGTCTAACATGCAGGCTCGAAGTAAGTCTTCTATAATCTGATTAACTCTTTCGGTTTGCCCGTTAGTTTCCGGATGGAAAGCCGTACTGAAATCGAGTCTTGTACCCATTGTTTCCTAAAATTTCTTCCAATGATTAGAAGTGAACTTCGTGTCTCTGTCCAACCCAATGCTCATAGGAACCCCGTGAAGCTTGACTATTTCCTTCAGATATGTCTCAACCAGTTTGTCCCCACTATCGGTGTTCTTGATAGGTAAGAAGTGCGCCTACTTAGATTTTTTAAATCTTATTTTCGTGGTGTTAGAAGTATTTTGCGCTATCCTTGGTGGTAGCGCTCCACACCGAAACCTACCTTAGTTGAGAAAATACACGTTTTGGTTTTTCAAAAGCTTTTTACATTTAAAGTTTTCTTTATTTGACACAAGTTATGTGATAGCTTGCTGGTAAAAGGCTTGAGTTATAGACAAGAGGTCTAAGGGTCGAAACTTAGTAAACAAGTTTGAAAATTTTATTTTGGACCTTGAAGTAACAGCCTATACACCCTTATTTGGTGTGATAGTTTAACACTGAATTACTTCCCATATATTATAAATAAGATGTTACGGGTGAACCTAAAATCATAACTTCGAGAATTCTTCTTAAAAGAAACCCTAGCCGTTTCTACTCCCTATTCTTTTCTTTTCTTTTCTTAAAAACCCTAACAATCAAACATTCTCTTCTCTAGCCACTTTCTCTAAAAACACCATAACCTCTTCTTTAAACCTTTGTGTGTTCTTCTACAAAGAAGACTGTAATTGTTTTGCCGTCAATATCGTGGTGAAAGGAGGAATCGTAGAAGGGTTGTTGCGATTGGACGCCGATCTTCTCAAATCTAATCGTCGTTAATTTACCGTCACGCTTCAAGAGGTGGGTACCCATCCATCCATCTCGTTCTTCTCAAATCCCGTCACGTAAGATACGGTTCAATCACATATCGACGGGCTATAAAATGAACCCTAGATTTGTTTTCTTATAAATTTGCTTTTGGGATTACAATAATGATTAATCCTAATTTTAATTATTTTCTGTTTTATATTTTGGGTTTAAATCTCGGAACCCTATTTGTTCAATCGATTAATTCGGATCTACGACGAAAACCCTCTGACAAATTATATAATCGATCGGACATTTTAAAGCTGCCGAATTAAGAGGGCTGAAGCCTTAACTACCTGATTGATTGATACTGCATTATATTATATATAATAATGGTATCCCAAGCACGCTGTAACGATAAAATATTATATTATATCAATAGTCACCACGGCTTTGGAGTTATAATATTACACTAACCAATTATTATATATTATAAATAGTATATAATTATAATATGTTAAGTAAGACAAAAGCACCCACGTGCTTCCTTACTTTAATGATATAATCCACTTTACTGTGTACAGATATAGCATTATTATAATTGATAAGTTCTATTTTTGACAGCCGATGGACTCACTGACCCAAGTTTTTATGTATCGATTGATACGGGCCATCCAAATGGGAATAGACGATTATTTTATAAAAGGATGGCTAATAATTTTCTAGTATTATTTCTTGGAATTTAGGAGCACGAGAAATTGAACGACTCTGTTTTGCTTGTATCAGAGAGTTTAGAGATTAAAATATAATATAATTCCTTACACCACTCAAGTATGTTGGTGGTGTTATTGTATGCAATATACACTTGGGTATTATAATATACTAAATATAAAAGGTAATCTTATTACACTATATAAGCTACTGTTCATTATAATATAAAAGGGAAAGTTTTTTTTTTTTATCAGTGTAAAAGGGAAAGTTATTATATTATAAAAGGTAATGTTATTATATTATATAAGCTACTATGCATTATAATATAATAAATATAAAAGGTAACATTATTAGATTATATAAGCTACTGACAACTGTGCATTATAATATAATAAGTATAAAAAACAACATTATTATATTATATAAGTAACTGACAACCGTGAATTATAATATAATAAATATAAAAAGTAGTATTACTACATTATATTAAATACTGACAGCCGGGTTTTATAATATAGTAAATATAAAAGCTAATGTTATTATATTATATAAGCAATTGGCATTTGAGTATTATAATAATTATACCAAGTAATATTATTATATAATATATAAACTACTGACATGACATTTTGGTGTTACATTACAGGTGATATTATTATAGTTATATAGATAAGTTGTTGACACTTAAAAATATAAATATTACATTCATTGCTGACACTTAAAAGTATTATATTCGTCACGGTGATTACCTTACAAGACACATGCAAGGTATTATTCCTTGTTTCGAATTCGTACCCATTTTAACCCATTTGATGTTGATCCGTGACTCATTTGATTCGATACCGTGAAAGAAATTTCTTGTTAATCGATTAATGTAAATTACTTGAAGGAATAACGATTACCTTATATTTCAATACTATTATAATAATGATTACCTTATATTTTAATGCTATTATAACATCCAAGGTACACTTGGTTACATTATATTATATTTAAGATAATGATTTATTTTAATCTATATTAAGAAACCTTTTAGATATTATATATTATATAATTATTATATTATCATATAAAATAAGGTACTCAAGTATCTTATTAATTAACAATATAAATTACTTACTAAGGTTGGGTATATAAGCACTATCCCGAATTCCTTTGTCCTTTTTAATACCGATCGATCGATCTGAAACCGAATTGTGTATCTTATATACTATACCCGATTGATTGATTCTAAAACCAATCGATTGATCCGCGTCAGAACGAACAAACTTATTTACACTTTTGCACGACCAAAACTTAGTGCACATTAATCAATTGCACTTTGCGATCGGTGGTCGTGATGCACTTAACTTTTAAAATAATAATATTTAATTTGAGCATTTAATAAAATAAATATATATCACTTTTATCGCTTCAACGCGACCACTTCGATAACACGAAGTGTTAGAAATTTGATACCTCGTGAAAATCGAACTCTAGCCATCACGTTATCGAAAACACACTATTAACAACCCTATTTTATACTTATATTGGTGTGTCGTGTAGATAAATATATGTATAAGCATAACGATAATCTGGATGTAAATTTTTTGTGAGCGCGATTGTTCTATACTTCATCTTGAGAATGATATACGAGTCATAGACATGTTAGGTCATAAATACGCGAGTATATGAGGTCATATCTACGCTTGGGAGTGGTGATTCACTGAGATGGTATCGAAGTGTGGAATACATCGTATTCACATACCCTACAACTTATGGTGGTATGAGACATCATGACGAGTAGGGTGAGTGCGAATTCAGTATAACCTCGTATACAATGGCATATACGATGACCCGATTACCCCGAGTTCTAATACGATAGGATAAGATATGAGTTTAGATATGATGTTTGGACCTTTAGGTCATAATCATGATTCTTTTTACGGTCACGTGAAACTCGAAATGTAGACATCCATATACGAATACAACACCTCTATGGTAGTATGGGCTGCCACACGAAGTATGCCCAAGTTACTATGGAACCCGTCCCTTAGAAAGCGTGGTTTGTGAAGCTTACCACACCGTGTTCGCTATGGATTCAGGTCCTAGAGGTGTGTTATGTTATGAGTATGTTAAGATAAAATAAGTTATGAGTACGATAATAAGACACCGCTGTGTAGGCCAGCAAAAAATTAAGAACTTTAGTCTCTGTACGTGTCGTTCCTTGCGTAGCCACCGTAAGGGCAACGTCTTTCAGTCAAGACGGGTCTCTGAGAGACATTATGAGTTATGAGTCGCTGGCCGCCCCTGTGATTGGATGGGGTATATGATATGAGTATGATATGGAGGGCGTTATGATATGGTGGTAAGATACTATGGTCACCCTCACATGATAGCTTGAGCAGTGACTCTGGCACAGGTCGTTTAGGATTTTATGAGTATGTTAGTTACGCTCATGCGATGTACAGACGTATATGCGAGAATAATAAAAGAAGATACAATATGATATGATATGAGATATGGTAAAGTACGTTAGGATGAGTGTCTAGATCATGGTCATGCATTCATGATTATGATATGAGTTTACGATATGCAGTTGATTCTGTTAATCTATCCTGATTTCTTTGAGACATTATTATTATCACTCACATGATGCACCCACTATGCACCTTAGTAGAATGGGGTGGATTGGTGGTATATCCCACTGAGTTTACGTGACTGAGTAAACTTATCCCATGAAAATTTAACAGCTGCAGGTGACTATCTTGACTGAGTGGACATCGGTTTCTCTGACCCAATCGGTGCTGAGTACATTGACCCTGTGGACACGGAGTACCAGGAGCTTGGGAGGGCGACGTAACCGAGTATCAGGACTTCGGTACTGATCTTGATCCGGGTGCTGGATATTGACTTTCTTAGACTCGGCATTGAGTTGGTCTTACTTTATTACTGTTGAGACTATGGTTTTTGTTTATCGGATTTGTCTCCGACTTGACTTACATTTTATTTGTAGATTTATAGCATTTTATCGCATTTATGATTGCTTTATATCCCACCTTTATGTTGTTACCTTTCACGGATTTCGTGGAATCAGTTATGTGCGAGAACTCTGATTATGTGTACATCCTCTTAGCGTATTTGGGATGCGTGCGAGTCCTCGGAATTCTAAGCCCTTGGGATGGGGTAGATTTTCGGATTGTCACAAAATGGTATCAGAACCAAAGACGGCTCTTCTATAAGGTGGGGGGATTGTAATAGACCCACATCGGACAAGGAAAAGTCCTGACCCTGGGTTATATGTGATTGCGGACGCTACATGTCATGATGCGTTTTGGGTGGGGACTTTAGCTCATGCCAGAAACAAAACCAGGACGAGGACCTAAGCCTAGAACCGAACAATATTGTGGCATGTGGGTCTGGGTCTTCACATAAATTATGAAGGAGAAAATGAGGGGAGAGGAGATCAGGAACAACAAAATGTAAAGAGAGGGAGGGAGAATGTGTGCTGGACCCATGGAGTTAAGTGTGAGTATGCATAAGGCTAACGTGGTTTTACTAGAAGAACTATGCTCCTTTGACATCCAAAATGGCTGAAGAGTTGAGGATAATGGATTGGGTGGCTAGAAACACAACCAGTTTTGCAAGTAGGACTAGGCTTAAGACTATTATAAGTCATATCGGGTGAGTCCTAGGTAAGTAGGTTTACTTACTGTTTTCTCTTTTTTTACTTTGTCCATATAGGCATGGGATATTGAATTTTGTATATATGCTAATAATATGATGGTATGAGGTGAATTTTCACAACCCTAATTACCTCCACATCTCTTCCTCTTCTTCCTCACCCTAGCTCTAACAATCTTCTAACTCAACTTGGAATCAAAGCAGGACCAAAGCCCCCTTCTGTGCTGACGTCATAAGGATTAAAGTTTTTGACCTCGGATCTGAAAGTTTTTCACACCAGCCTGATTGGAATCAACTAGTGAGTATTTTTTATACTTGGCATTCTTTGATTTGAAGACTGCAACTTATTTCCTTGAAGAGGTTTCTTGTTGTCTATCATTTCATGATTTTTGGGGCTTCCAGACCATGTAGGATCAAGAGGGGGCTCGAAATGGGTATTGTTTGATTCGGTTTTCAATCTACATTGAATGGTATTGAGATTGTGGTGATTGATTGATCTGTTTCGAGATCTATTGATTTTTTCCATATATCGTAGTTTATGGTTGTTTCACGGTAATCACGACTCTGAGTTTCTGTGCCATCGATCACCTCACCTTCCCTACTAGGGTTGGATCAGAATATCATAATCTTCTATTTGAAAGTTATATTACAATATTTGGTAGTATATTTTTGCTGTTGTGGTGGTTCTCATTCATGGATAACTTCACCATGGGGGTGATGACAGTGCATTCCTACGGTGTAGATGCTGAATACAACCTGGACAATGCAGATTGTGTGTTTGTGGAGACCTTTATATATGGATATGAAGTTTGGTTTTCAATATCTTTGTGATGTTCTGGAGATCTGTTTATCGTATGGTGTTGGTAATATTTGGCTGTGCAGCCTAGACTACATCATTTTGATTCTTCTATATAATTCTGTTTGGAAAGTCACTGTGGAGTGCTCCCCTATGTCTGTGTGGAATGAACAAGAGTTTTCGGACAGCTAGTTGGCAGCCTGCAAGGTATGAGAACTTCAATTCATAGAATTTGAAGTATGTAATTCCTTTTCGTATGAAGGAAGCCAAAGCCCATGTAAATGATGGTATGGAAGGTACATATAACCACAATCAAATTTGATGGAACAAATTATTTGGAGTGGTCCCGGTCAATGTATCTAGGCTCCAAGAGGAATATGGATATGTGAAAAGCTTGATATTGATCTCTTTGACCGAAGTATATAAATAGGGAGTGTGATAATTTGGCGGACATGACATGGTTGCTTCATTTGATGCAACCAACTATTACTCGGTCCTTTATGCATGCGACCAATGTCTGGGAATTGCGGGATGCAGAACTTACCCCAGATGTTGCAGCTGATGGATAAGATTAGTAACACTTGTCGGGGGAAATTCCTTGGGGAGTACTACACCCAGCTTCGTAGCATGTGGGATGAGTTAGTTCAATATCAGCAAGATGATATGTGTGTGGGTTGTTCCGAGAAACCATGCTGCCTTGAATGTATGTCTAAAGCAAACCGCAACCAAGAAAGGAAGAAAGTGTTTGATTTGTTGAGGGATTCAACCCCGAGTATGACAATGTTCAAGCCAACATCCTTAGAAAAGAAGAATGGCCACCACTAGGAACTATGTCCTCTTTGTTGCAACATGACCAGTTGGTGCTTGTGTCTCTAGATGCTCCTGAGCACACTGTCATTCCCTCCTTCACTGAGTTCCGTCATGGTGGTGATAGAGATCCAGTGGAAGATAGGGTCGTGGCCGTAGTGGATTGTCGCGGGAAGAAAAGGAGAAACTGAAATGCAACCACTATGGAAGGAAGGGGCACTTATGAGAGACGTGTTGAGACAATGTTTGTTGGTCATCCAAAGCTCCCCAATACTCATGTCTTTGTTGCAAAGGATGGATCCGCACATGCTTCTGCTACTTCACCTGCTTCAGGAATGCAATCCCCTCCTGCTATACCTTCTGATCTTGATTACTCTCACGTAAAAAGAGTACCGGGATTTCATGCAGAGGGCTTCTGCCAGTAAACAGGCATCCTCTTCACATCCTGCTGAGACAAGTATCATAGGGTCTATACACGGCACATCTTCATCAGTCTCCCTGGATCATAGATTTAGTAGTGACTGACCACATGTCTGGTATGTCCTCACTGTTTGATTGTATTTCACCCTTATCTTCCCCATGTCATATTTGTCTTGCTGATGGGTCCCTTGTCCTTGTGATGGGACAAAATGCCTATGGTCTCCTTTCTTTTAGCAAACTTACTAATCTATGAATTGCATTGTTGTTTGTTTCCCCTTCTCATCGAGTAACTGTCTTTTTCAGGACCTGGCTATGGGGAGGACATCCGGTCATGGTTGTGAGGAGGTAGGTCTCTACATATTTGAAGATCAGAAGGCTTCAAAAGCAGTTGTTGCGATACCATCACTAGAGACAACCCACCTGTGGCATTGTTGTTTTGGTCACCTACCTTTACCTCGTTTGCATCTTTTGTTTTGAGAAAATTTTAGTTAGCTTGAATATCAAAATTTTCAGTGCGAAGTGTGTCAATTGTCAAAACACTGGTGACACAATTATCATGTTAGTAATGATAAGAGTGCTATTTCTTTTCATGTTATTCATTCTCATGTGTGGGGTTCATGCCAATAGTTGCTTTACATGGATTTCGTTATTTTATTACTTTTATTGATGAATGCACTCGATATACCATTGTGTTTTTAATGGAAACCAAAGAGGAAGTTAGCTCAATTCTTCTGTTTACCATAAGATAGTTGAACTCAATTAATGCAAGTGTGAAGACCCTGAGATCTGATAATGGCGGCGAGTACACCTCCCACTACCTTCAATCTTATCTTTGCACTCACGGAATTGAGTGGCAAACCTTTTGTTGGATGATATCGTTCTCACTACCCCATCGCATCAACAGAATGCATATCCCTGTCTTCAGTGTCAGTGTCCTTACAAGTTGTTGTTCCCAAGTAATTGTCTCTTTTCTATTCCTCCAAGTGTTTTTGGGTGTCTGTTTTTTAACCATATTCCATATCCATCGGGATAAGATCACACCTAAAGTTGTCCTTCATTAGGTACTCTTCATCCCAAAAAGGGTACAAATGCTATGATTTGGTGACTGAAAAGTGCTTTGTCACAATGAATATCACCGTTTTTAATCCACCAAATTCTACAAGTCTTCTCAGCGCCCTCTTTAGGGGAAGAAGTCTAGCAGAGGAAGAGAGCATTAATAATCCTCCAATACCATTATCATTGTCCTTGCTCCAGGAAAATGAAGACGATGATGAGATAGAAGTTGATGACCTTTCTAGTGAGTAATCCTAAAGTGGTTAAATTTGACAAGTTTGGGAAAGGAAAATTCTTTGAATCAAAGAAGTTGAAGATGAAGGTTCCCTCATCTCTCCCTCACGACACGAATCAAATGTCAAACCCTAAGGCTGGTCCAGGGGTTGTTAAACCTCCGCCTTCAGATCTGAACCGTCCAATTGCCTTACAAAAAGGTACACGGCATCCCATTAGTAAGTTTGTGAATATCATCTGTTGTTTGTCTCTCATTCCAGTTTCATTGCAGCTTTTAGATTATGCTTATATTCCAAACTCAGTCTCTGAAGCTTTATCTCAACCCAAATGGAAAGAGGCTATGTTGTAGGAGATGAAGACCCTTGAGCAGAATCATACTTGAGAAATCACAAACTTTCCAATGGGAAAGAAAGTTGTGGTGTGCAAGTTGGTATACATTGTGAATGGATCCATTGCGAGGTACAAGGTTAGACTTGTGGCAAAGGGATTCACACAGACTCCGGGCATAAACTTTCAGGATACCTTTGCTCCTGTAGCAAATCTCAACATTCGTGTTCTTCTGGCCTTGGTTGCTCAGAAAATTGGTCATTGTATCAGTAGAATGTAAAGTATGCATTTTTGCATGGTGATTTGGATGAAGTTCAATGTCTCTACCCCTTGGCTTTCTCCTTCAAGGAGAGGGTGATCAAGTGTGTCGATCAAGAAAATCTATCTATGGACTAAAACGATCACCACGGGCTTGGTTTAGAAAGTTCAATGATGTAGTTATATAGTTTGGATATCAACAAAGCCACTATGATCATGGTTATCAATCTCTTACGATACACGATACGATACGCGATAAGCTACATGATATCATAGAAAATGATACATATCTATGATGTGTATTTTTTTTAACTGTATCTTACGATACACGTTACATTACATTACAATACATTGCAATACACGATATGAACAATACATGTGAATTCGATTACTACTAATTTTTTATTTATAAAAATCATCACTTATCCAAACTCTAATCTCAAAAAAAATTATAAGAAAAAGAACGATGAGAATAAAAAAAGATGTATACGAGAAGGAAGAGAAAGAATGAAAAAATGATAATTTAAGTACTAATGAAGATGTTGGTGTCGATATTGTGGATCAAGATGAAGAATGACGACTATGGATTTTATTTTATTTTTTAACTTCATGATTACAAATTGGTAATGTCGAGAAACAAGTATAGAAATTTTTTTAAGTAGAAGTTAGGACTTGAAAGACACATCATATAAATATATAAAAAAAGTATACAATACACACTCCCACCACACTTGTACTTGTGCAACTATAGGATTTCTTTTTATATAGTGGAAATTGAGAAGTTTATGATTTATGCGACAGGAATTTTATCTCTACTTTATAAATCAATCCAATGAAATGTTTTGTTCAATTTATTTGATTTAAATTCTAATTTCTAATGTGACAAATGATGTGACAAATAATAATTTGACACTTATTATTTCAATAATGATCATAGATTGCTATATATATATATATATATATATATATATATATATATATATATATATATATATATATATATATATATATATATATATATATATATATACTATTTTCTTTTTTTTAGAAATTTATATATATATTTATATATTTATCATAACCTTTTCATTAAGAAGGGACAGAAGCTGACAGCTCTCATAGTGTATGTCGAGGATATCATTGCCACTGGGGATGAAGATAAGGAAAAGTCAAGCTCAAGTGGTACCTAAGCCAAGTATTTTTTTATTTTTTGATAACTTGAGCGTCCGAGCCTCTGAAGGCACCCGACTAATCCCAGGGCACGTGTGCACCCCAAGTTAGCACATGTCCGGGCAGCACGAGTTATAAATCTCCAGGGTGGCCTCAAGGAGGGAGGGGACTTGAAATCAGGCTCCCGCTTCCTGAGGCGGGTACCTGGCCACCTCGCCAAACCCCTTTAGGTTCCCTAAGCCAAGTGTTTGAAATTAAGGAAGTATAACCTCTTAGATACTTCCTCGGAATTGCAGTTGTAAGGTCTCAGAGGGGTATTATTCTCTCAGAGAGAAAGTATATTGTTGTGTTGAAACAAGCTGGGATGTTGGGTTGTAAGCCTATTGACACGCCTATGGACCAAAACTAAAGGATTAAATACTGAAGAAGGTGAACTGCTCAAAGATGTGAGACAATATCAAAGGCTGGTCGGTAAGCTCATATACCTTGCCATGACCAACCAGATATAAGATGAGCCAGCACATGCACTCGTCAAAAACTCCACATTTGAAGGTTGTCTATAGGATGGTGAGATACTTGAAGTCGAGCCTTGGTAGAGGTCTTTTGTATGAAGATCATGGTCATTTAGATATTGAGGTATTCACTGATGCGGATTATGTTGGGTCTGCGAGTGATAAACGCTTTACCATGCGGTGGGTACGTCAATTTTCTGGGAGGAAATCTTCTTGGAAAAGCAAGAAGCAATGCGTGGTCTCAAACTCCAATGCAAAGGTTGGATATAGGGCTATGTTACAAACTTACAATGAGCCTGAGAAGGGATGTGGCTGTGGTTCATACTTTCAGACCTTGGAATCCAAGTTCATCTCCTTATGATCTTGTATGGGGACAACAAGGCAGCACTTCACATTGAGAAGAATCCATTTTTTCATGAAAGAACCAAACATATCGAAGTGGGCTACACTTTAGAAGAGCAAAGGTAGAATCTCAAGAGTTCTGCACACCTCAAGTAGCCTCCAAAGACCAACTTGCAGATGTGCTCACTGCTCACAAAGGCAGTTCGAAGAACTAGACTCAAGGATATTACTTCCAAATTGGGTATGACCGATATCTATGCACCAACTTGAGGGGGAGTGTTCGAATACAGGTAACAGGATAGTTGGAGTGTTATAATTCATATTGAGTGTGCCATAGGTAAGTAGGTTTACTTATTGTTTTCTCTTTTTTCCTTTGTTCAGATCGACATAGGATATATTGTATTTCGTATAAAAGCTAATAATATGGTGGTGTGAGAAGAACTCTCACAGCACTAATTACCTCCACATCTCTCTTCTTCTTCTTCCTAATCCTAATCCTAACCCTAACCCTAACCGTCTTCTAACTCAACTATGACACCTCTAGAATTTCTTTGGTAAAAATCATGATACTTACATGACTAGGGAAGTAACCTACCATGGCATGGATTCAGAATATGAGGGTAGTTGGCACCTCCGAGAGGTATGACTTTTGCTTTGACAATAACTCTCACCAAGATCCTTGAGAAGGATTGAATCAAGGATCATTTCATGGGCTCTTGTGCACAATCAGGGGTTGGCATTAGAAAAGGTTGGAGGGTATATAGTGGGGATATGAAGACTTCCGGTAGCAAGTTTGATGAATTTTGATGGATGCTCAATGTGTAACCCGGGTCCAGGGTTAAACATGGCCTAACCCGAGATACAGATGGAGGGTATTAGATTGTCTTTCTCGGGTCCATTTGGGGATTGCGACAATGTTGAGTTTCAGCTCAGGGAGTCCTTAATGGGGGCATTCGTTCTCTTTGTGATTGAAGCCACTAATCGTGGAAGGTGATTTTAAAAGTGTAATATCATGATTGTCGAAGGAAAGGGGAGCTCCTCAGACGCACTCATCCCATATGATGGGGTGAAAGAAATTCTTTGCAAGCATTCATATTGTTTCTCTAAACCCATGGGAGATGAATGTTGAGGCAAACACCCTTGCCGCAGATGGAACGTCAAGGAACAATTTTCCCTTCAATTCCATGTTGTTGTAGTTCTGATCCTATGTATTTTCTTGGGTTTGGGTTCCGGTTCTAGCCCTTCCACTGTTTATAAGTTGTAGTTTAGTTGCTGATTTTACCTTGAAAGTTGTAGACTTGTAGTTTAGTTGCTGGTTTTACGTTTTTACTTGATATAGGATGGTAGTATGCAATTTTTTAGAAAAAATGCAAATATCTATAGATCAAATCACAAAATAATTTGTTTTAATTATTTACATAGCATATATGTGGGTTAGCATTAGGAAACTGACCCGTGCACCAAGGGAAATCCATAGATCAATGTCCTTCGCCAAACTGGAAACCTCGGGAGATGCACAAACATTAATTAGTGCACAAATTAGTGATTGTTTTTACCTTTCACTGATTTGGCACTCAAATCAATCTAAGGTCTTGGAAGAGGGAGATTAACCCAGCTCTTGGTGCAAGAGTTGGGCACCTAATACATCTGTGTGTGGGGCTGACAAATCAATGAAATTTTGGTCAAAATTAGAATTAAGGGATTTAAACATTAGCAGAACAAAGTTGAAATATATGGAGTGCAAGGTTTGCAAACATGAGCTTTTAGAGGATGACTTGGTCAAAATTAAAAATCATGCAGTGCCATGATGTCATAAATTTTCAGTATTTGGGCTCTATGATACAACCAAATGGTGAGTTTGAGGACGACATCTCAAAGGGGACCAGTGTAGGGTGAGCATAGAAGAGACAAGCAAGCAGTCTGTAGTGTGATCAACAAGTGTCACTTCGACTGGAGTATTTCTATATAGTTGTAAGACATATATTACTATATGCTACAGAGTGTTCGACTACAAAGATGCGACAAGAAGTGAGAATACATGTGGGCTGAGATGTGTATGGTAAGGTAGATCCATAGAAAATCAAAAAAGGATACACTAAAGAACGAACACATAAGTGGAAGTTTAGGGGTAGATTCAATAAAATAACAAATTAAATGATGCCATTGGATATGGTTTGGGCATGTCCACTGGGGATCAGAAACAACCCTTACACAAAAGATTAAAATGATGCAAGCAAAAGGAAGTAAGAGAAGGGGAAGACCAATAAAGACTTGAAGAGAAATGGTGAGAAACAGCATTAAGGATGGTGGAGCAACAGAGAGTTAGCCTTGATAAAGAATGAGTGGAGAATATGAGTGTGTGTGTGTGTGTGTGTTTTCAATAGTAATTGAGAATTATCATTCCCTTACTCCCGCTTCGTGCAACTAAGGACAAGCTACATGAATTTAAATATAGCTCGACTGTGTAAGAAGTCTAGCATCTATTTGTTAAGAGTTAGAGAACCACCTAAGAAGAAGTTAGAAACCCTTTGTAAGCCATGTTGTAATTGTTACTTTTCTACTTATTATAATAGACAATAGGAGGTCTACAATAAAAAATAAAAATGATCAATAATGATAAAAATGTGATTATATACTCATTAAGTATCAACAATCATGTAAAATTGCAAGTTGAAAGAGTAAAGTAACAACTAACAACTAGCAATCAACAATTAAGAAATAAAATACACAGAAAACAACAACAATTAACAAGTACATCAATTATTTTGAAAACATAATGACTAAAGTTTGGATTTTCAAGGACATCTATTGATCAAAAATAAATTTGATATGATTGAAAAAATTTAGAATAAATTTCAAGATAGTGATTTGATTCAATTTCATTTTGATTGACTTATAAAGATTAAAATAATAAAATTATTGACGAATTGGGCATTTGCTCAAGCGGTGACGCCTTCAAGTATGTAGTTTGAGCCTTTGAGGTCAGGGGGTTATTTGCACATTTACCCGTAACTTTTTCCAAAAGAGTTTAAGAATAATGTTTGATGAAAGCTATGGTTATTATTATTATTATTATTACTATTATTATTATTATCATTATTATAAAGAGAAAAATGAACCATTTATAAAGATAGGGAACGCTAATTACTATCTCATTTAATACCATTGCCGCAGGCCTAGGTAGGGCCACCTAATCGTCCTCAAAATCTAGCATGTCTATCTTATGGCGTTCACAGTGGGAAAAGTGTAAGCAAGGTATATGCCACTTCCCTAAGTCGGGCCTAGGTATAACTTTTGATAAAAGAGTTATAAGCTAATATCAGCATATCCCACATATATGATACTAGAAGGGATAACTAATACACATGTTATATTGTTTAACCTGTTATACATTTTATGCATCTCATCTCCAACCTTTGATTTGAACAAACTACAGGAGTACCACTTTCACATATCTCAAGAAAATATATTATGTTATGATTGAAAGTAACAAAATTGCTTTGGGAAGCATTTTATTCAAGAAAACATTTGTGTATACCGCAAACATCATCTACGACAGAGAAAATGATGTGTACATATCACCTAATAATTATATAGCAATTAGCCATTTATCTAGTAGGAAAGATGGCTCTCAACAAGTTTAACACTGCTAGGATCAATCTTCTTGCTTCTATCACTCAAACTCCTTATAATTATAACAAGAAAGCAAGTCACCATAAGCGTGCATACTTTGTAAAATCATCAACTAGATTTATAGTAATATTTGGCTTCCAATATGAAACCCATTCTGTAGGGCCGTCATCTTTAGCATCAATCTCACTTTCATCGACCACCTGTAACAACAATCAAAATTTTCAGAACTAGTCGTAATATAATATACAAACCACATAATAGGAAAATATAGTATAAGCAATGTCTATCAATCCTGCAAATTATTTCAAAAGGTCATAATTTTAGGATTAGAATATATATATATATATATATATATATATATATATATATATATATATATATAGGGAAAAGGGTTGGTACCCACGAGGGTAGCGCCCAAGTAGGCTAGATCACATACCATGTGATCGCCAAAAAAAACCTCGTTTTTGGTAATATAGCTATGGGGCATGTAATTTACAAAAAAACTTAACTTTTAAAACGTTTTTCCCCTCCAACTCACGGGTCAAACATAAGGTAACGCCCACCTACCAAAGTGCATTGATTTTTTTCCAACTTTGACCACAATTTTAACGGTGGGTAAGCATTAGAATTTGCCCAAATTTTTTGGGTGGTACCTGATCGATCTTATACAAGTTGCCTTTGCATTCGATCTTCAGATTGGGTGCCACGTGGCATCCAAGGGATTCGTGGGTAGCGCCAAAACACTTCCCTCCTAGGTAGCATCCGGGCATCATATATATATATATATATATATATATATATATATATATATATATATATATATATATATATTCGAAAAACATTTGAGAAGGGAATACATTGTATGGAAATAAACATATGAGGGAAGCATCATTCCCTTATTGCAAATAAGGGAAGCATTTCCAAGTAATATCACGCTAACAGGTAAACGGAATATGCCTGAACCGAACCGATGGTGCAACTCGACCCGACCTGACGGGTCAAGGGTATATGCCCGACCCAACCTAAAAAATTGAGTTGACCTGAAGCCCGATCCTGACCCAGTAAAAGCCCCTATTTCATTGATTTTGGACCAGACAAGTTTATGTGCTCGACCCAATAAAAACCCCCTATCGGGCGGGTCAGGTATCGGATCAACTCAACCCATTGACAGCCATATTGGCAGCAAAAAGTAGCCTAAAGGGAAATGGAGCACAACCAAACCAGTAAGAGAGGCCATAGGGTGAGTAAATAGAAAGCATGCTTTGTATATTCATGAATGACATAAATCTAGTTCAAGTTTCCAGTATCATTTGACACCCATTAGTCTTGTTCAAGCGTTTCTCATAGTATTTTCAATCAAGATGCTATTCAGAATGAAAGGAAAACAAGAAATCAAACAGGTGGCGGGTGCCACATGGTATTTCGGTTTCACGTGGCAGCCTAAAAGGGTACCACTGTAGGGCTCATTCTCTACGACCACGTCGTAGGGACCCCTTTTCTATATATATATATATATATATATATATATATATATATATATATATATATATATATATATATGAAAATGGCTCCCTAGGACGTGGTTGTAGGGTCTGAACCCTACGACGAGGTTCTTTTGGGCTGCCACATGGCACACTCAAATCCCAAAATGACACCCCTCCCCCTAGGGTTCACCCGTCTCCTTAGGTTTTTTTTTTTTTTTTTTTTTTTTTTTTTTTTTTTTTTTTTAATTCTCGACTTTTTTTCCCTTCAAATCATGGATCAAATATCGTGGTTCACCAAACAAACATGGTGCATTGATTTTTTTCCAACTTTGACCCAATATTCAAAGATGAAAAAAACACCTTTTTATAAAGAAAAAAAAAATAGATGGTACCTGATCGATTTTGGGCAAGTTGTCGTGGCACCCGATCTTCAGGTTGGTTGCCATGTGGCGCCCAATTGACCACGTCATAAGGTTCAACCCTATGACCATGTTCTAGGGAACCGGTTTCCATATATATATAAAGAAAAGAGACAGAGACAGAAAGAAAGAGAGAGAGAGAGAGAGAGAGAGAGAGAGAGAGAGCATGCTGTGCACTTAAGTGTACAGCTGCTGCTATACACATCTTTCACCATACTCAACCATCGGAAATGGTTGACCAATGGAGCATAGTCCAACCGAAGTTTCATTTAAACAATTTACTAGAGTCGTACTCTATTGGTGAACCGTCAAATAATTGTGAATAGTGATAGATTTATGTGCATAGTAGCAGCTGCACACTTAAGTGCACAGCATATATATATATACACCGAGCAAAAATTAAAACCTAATAAAATGGAAGGCATGTAGAAGCAAAATTCTCACCAAAACCCATGCTGAAACTGTAGGGTAAACAATTGCAAAAATATAAATACAAGAATCATGTCCAAGTGATATATGGTTCAGGATTGGGACTCTAAAATCCATTTATAAAAAAATCCTGACCAACACTCAGACAAAATGGGAGCTTATAAAGAGAAAGATCGAACCTCGGAGACCACTTCGCCTCCATCAGACCCTTTGGAATTTCCCAACAAGCTCCTCCTTTTATCTGCTTTTGACTTGGGTAAGAATGTCACAACAGCTGAAATACAGGAAACAGAGAAATCTTATGAATGCCATGTTCCCAGTTCCAACTTCCAAACCATTAAGATATTCACTGACTAATGAAATGGGAGGTTCTTAAAAATGCTTATAAGCTTACGATGTGTCCCCCCAAAGGAAGAAAATGGCTGGTACTCGGGATCGCTAGGATCTGGAGGATAGCCCGAGCGTGCAAAGAAAACATGAGCATAGAGGCTCCCATTATGCTTCAAATCCTGTGAAAAAAGTCACATAATATTCATAGTCCTGTACATCAATAAGGAAGCCAAATAGCCTAAATTTGTAAAAACCATCACCAAGAAAATTGATGGGAATTAAAACATATTTAATTTCTGAAAAAACCCCATTGACTAAAATACCTCTGATGGATAGTACGTTAATGAATAAGTCCTTGTACTATCTCTTCCCCAAACTGCATACGGAATATTTGTCTCGTGCCAAATGAGGGCACCCTCATTACCGAAGTCATTGAACTTTTCGTGTTCAGAAAGATAAAGCCACATGTCCTGCTCAAGAACAATGCCGGAGTACATTGGAAATAAACTAAAGAAATATTGGCATATATATTTCAAAAAAAATATTATAAAAAGGGAGACATAAGTAAAACAAACGTTGCAAAATATTGAAGAACTCATGCCCTCATGGATGCTGAGAGTCACTGCCATGATTTTTTCGGGATGTGTACAACAATACTTATCAAATCGAAATTCATTGCAGCAATTGTTCTATTTTGGACTTTTGGCTCATGTAAAATTCAATTAACCTTTGAGACATGGTTTAGATGGAAATTGGATGATTATATAAAGTTATTATAACAGATTACACGTTATTAATAGAGGACCGTTTATTTTTCTTTGAGTGTTGTTATAAATGTAGACTTCAAGAATAGTATTTTATTTCTTTCAGGGGTACTTTTTTATTCATTTTATTTATTGGTGGGTTAATGTAGGAGTTATGATTAAAATAGGACACTTTTATTTGGTTAAGGACTTTTATATAAGCATTGTAAAGGAAATTTGGGACCTTAACGACTAATAATATTTGAATAGTATATTGCTGGAATTTCCATATTTGAGAAAGATAGCATTCTATCTTTATGTACTAGTTCACGGCTATTTCTTCATTTTGTTCTCTAATACTAATTGTGGAATGTCGAAGCAAGCTGCAATTTGGATTAATTGATATCAAAGTATGTTCCCGTATTAGGAGAGATAGGTCCACATTGCAATTTGTGAGCGCGCCGAGGAGACCTCCCACTACCAATCAACGACTCGATCACATGGAACAAGCTGTTGAACATACCAACTAAAGGCTAGATCAACTTATATTGTGTAATGGGAGGAACTAGAGATCAAAGATCTAGGACCAGAAGTAGATCAACCAATGCATGTGTTATTGAGCAAGAGAAGCCCAGATTGGAAACCTTGCATCTACACTAGTTGGGCCCGATCTTTGGAAAATTTCCGAATTTCCAAAACATTATCCATACCCATCCTGAAGAAGATGCAATATAAGGTTTAATATTTGATGGACTGCAAAAATGCGGCAATTATGATGATGAAGAGGAAGAAATGCTCCATCTATTTATAGATCTAAATCCATTTCGGTCGTGGAAGGTCAAAAACACATGATTGGAAATTTATGACGAGTTTTTTCCAACCAAGAGAGCATGATGCACTTGGTGCATGCATGACAAATCAATGTCATGTTCGTTTAACATTAAATGGGGAAAGATAAAGGAACTTACCTTTAACCGTGGTGATTAAATTTAATTTTTATTATACATCCAACAATTTGTTCATAGAACATCCTCTTTATGATTCTTGAGAAGACCACACGTGCAAATCCACTTTCTGCCTTCTTGTTTTTTTTTTTTTTTTAAATTCTTAATTAGGGAGAAAGTTCTTCTAAGTTCTAATCTAACCAAGATTTAACGCATGGAATAATGGAATCACAAGTAACTATAGGATCTCTTGCTAGACCAAGGACCCTCCAAAACTACCCCTTAAATCACTTTTCTCCCATTAAGTGCTCACATATGGAGATTATGGATAGATGGTTATCTCTTAAAAATAGTCACTATTTTCAATAAACTAGAAACATGAGTAGGAACAGTCATCTTTACCAAAAACCTAAATTTTATTTTATTTAAATGCACAAGTATTGGTCTAACCATATAGAGTGGCTGATGTGACAATGTGGTCCACTTCATCCTCCGAAGAAGATGTGTCCAATATTATCCCACTTGGCCCATCAACTTTGGAAAAATCCCCTTTGGTTTTATTTGTTGGGTCCCTGTACAACCCTCGGGGACCCGCGCGCAAGAGGGGGGGGGGGGCCTTAAAACATTGAGTTGTACCTCTTCCATCATCAATTAGTTTTGGTCGGAAAGGTAGCTCAATGGGGTATAAGATCCTGCAAGTCGTATCAGATCCAGATCAGGGGTTCGAGTCCTGCTTGGGTGGTACTAGTGAGAGGGGTTCCTGTACAACCCTCGTGGGCCGGAGGGGAAGCCGCACTCGAAACACCCTCCCAACACCTTAAAACATTGAGTTGTACCTATTCAATCACCAATTGGTTTTGGTCGGAATGGTAGTTCAATGGGGTATAAGATCCTACATTATTAACTTCAAAAGATCCAGACATATGGCCATACAAGTTGAAAATAAAAACAATCTTGTTCCCCAAGAAACAATATACTCAATCAATGAGTTTCAATGTATGAATTATAGCGGCAGATACCATTATTTATATGTGTTGCGAAGCTAGTGATTGTTTTCCGGTTGGGCTCCCTTTATTAAGTGGACCGTTACCCCCCTAACCCGGAAGGGGAATATCTACTTGCTTGATAGTTGATAGACAAAAAGAGAGATGTAAATCAAAGCAAGTGTAGTTAAGAAGGCTTAATGCTAAAAAGTACAGTCTAGTGAAGTTTACACTAACTGCTAACCAATGAAGTCAAGGGAATAAACTACACTTATTGCTAACAGGTGAAGTCAAGTTCAGTATTATGACGTGAAGGTAAGCTAACAAGTGCAGTCTTCTGAAGTTTACACTAACTGCTAACAAATGAAGTTAAGAGCAGTTGGGGTCTGCTACCAAAAAGACATTTTGACTAAACTTTTTTAAATTTCATTAAGTAAAAATACATATTTTAAATATTTTAATATTATTCTATTTATAAAGAAAATGTTTTAATATTATTTTACATAGATGCTTCATATGCACTCTAGTTTACCAAAATTTTTGGGAATGTTGCTTCCCTTTGATCCAGAACCTGAATCTGCACATTGCTCTATCTACTCAATTTGTGCAACTATAGATTTTGACACTTAAATTTGATTACTTTCGCAAGATGCAACAACCCCATGAAAATTCCTGGGTGATATATACATTGATAGCTAAACGGATAAAACAATGCTCGCTGGCAGCCAAGCTGCTAGAGTGTTGATTAGGAAGCTCTTAAACTGAGGCTCAAAAATTGTTACTCTAACCTCTTTGGCATGCTTGTGGATTATGTCGTCACTACTAGGTAACATGATCGGCTTTTATATGCTCTATAAGAATCAATTGTGTAAAATGGCTAACATCAGTGTGATCATAATCAAGTTATAGAAGAGATGCAATTGATCTTGATTCATAGGTGTGAGGTTTTCTTCTGACGGTTGCTGGCCCAGTACCACAAGCCTGGTGTACTCGTTTATTTACATTTCACCACCATTTGATATGTTCAAAGAGAAAGCAAAACGAAGTGTGTATTAATTGAAAATCATTTCCCTAAAAAATTCCAAGATTAACAAAACTCAAATGGAACACATGGTTGAACCTCCTTGTGTCATGGAGGTCAATAATGTTTTCATGATTTGGTACTTTTTCGGAAATGAAAATGATTAAGTAGGCACGCAAGTGAATGCAAAAGCAGTATTGAGGGTACAGTAGTCCATTCTAGTGTCTGGACTATGATTTTAAAATGCGAAAATTCGACTCGACTCGACTCAACTGACTTTTAAAATATATATTAACTCAAAGAATCAGATAAACTTGACTCACTCCGACTTGATACTTTAGTAAATATTTTTAAAATATATGTTTTTTATAGAAATAAATATATATTTTACAAGGAGAATTATAGAAAGATATGTTGATCAAATGGATATATTAATACTTTTTAAAAAGATAGGGTTTCTAAAACCTTTATCCCATGAAAATATTTTGTACATAAGGGTAGTTTATGAACCCTAGTTGCATCATCCTAGCAAAATTCGACTTGACTCGGATCGGACTCAACTTGGAATCCCGGTGAGCAGAGTAACTTGGCCGAGTTAACTCGTTGACTCGCCAACTTTTAGAACCAGGATTTAGATTAACGAGAAATGAAACTGAGTGTAACAATAGAGCAAAACCATCTAATGGGCGTGTCTGCACACGTGTGAACGTGCCATGCACAAGGTTTAAAACTGCGCCCGAAATGAGATGTCTCAGACAACATCTCATGATCCAGGCATGGAAAAGACGAGATAAGTAGAGTATATATTCGGGCGCTTAAGAACACCCTTCTACTGCCCGATACAGGCTTCTCTCGCTCTAAATGAGCTGTCTCGTCTCAGTTTCAGAACTGGCTGAGACGAGACGAGATACCAAGATTCACACCCGTGGTGGTGAAGCTCAAGTATTCACTCTTTGGCCTTTTGCAACTAGGTCTCGGAATCTAGCACTGGGAGAGCCTCACTTCCAATGGGCTCTATGGGACATTGCTCTTTTTCTGCTGCCTTGGCGATTTAGTTGTGATAATACTAACAGATGAGATCGAATTCAAATTATCTCGCAGATCTAAGGTTAAGTTTTTTTTTTTAAGTTTTAAATATAATTTGTATCATGTGTTGGAGATTTCTTTTGAAGAAATTTCACCAAAACGCTTTTGGATTTATTCTAGGATCCATATATGTATATTGGAATTGAAAGAGAAACTGATAAAATAAAACAAATAAAAAAAAGTAAAGAAGAAGAAAACTGACCAGGGGTTCAGCCTTTTGGAAGAGATTGGAGATGAGGTGAGGAGGATCAGAAGAAGAAGAAGGGGGCTTTTTAGGAGAGAAAAACTTCATAGCAAAATACCAGAAAACAGCCATTCTTATGATCCCTGTTATCGTCTGCCCGAAACCACCTTGCTGTTGCCTCTGCTGCTGCGCCGGAGGAGGCTCCCCAGAAGGAGGGGCCATTGCCCTACCCACCTCCATCTCACAAGTTCGATTGTAGAGAGAGAGAGAGAGAGAGCGTCTTCGTTTAGGAGTCCTTTTACGTCTTGGTTTTGGGGACGGAGCTTGCGTTGCTTCTATATAACTTTTGCCAATACAAAACCTACAAAAACTAAATAATTCGCTATTTGATTCTCCACTACAGACCATGGCAAGAGGGCCGAGTGGAACCGCCTTGCCTTTTTAACGTCATCTGGTGACGTTTAAATGATCTCTCACCATCCAAAATATATACGTGAACAATCCAATCCGTCAAAGCAATAGCTCATAGATTGAAGTGTTAAATTGAATGTGCCCAAAAATAAAAATCCAAAATTCAAGTAGATGAACTTTTGAGGGAGTCGAATCTTTATGTGCACTCGTAACTTAGGGAATGGTGAAGTTCGATTCGATGAACTTCTGTTTTTCTTTTAAATTCAATTGATTGAATCTGATTTTGTGTTAAACCAATTTTTCAGCCATTCGATAAAAGAGAATCTCCAATCGCACATCATCTTATAAAAATGAGATTCGAGAATGTCAAGATTTTCTTCGTATCCAATGACTGAAAAAGTGGTATGAAATCAAGTTGAACCAATTGGACTGACCGTTCATTGCCCCTCATACCTGTTAGGTAATTTAGTGTTTATTATTTTTATTCAGGTCCCATTTTTTCACTAAGAGATTTTTTTTTTTTTAAAGGCCACTAAAAAGAAGTTATAATGATAGACTCTCACTAAAACTTTTCCAATGGTGATGAATGTGTCATATAACGTGTAGTGCCTACTTTATTAGTTGAAGGATAAAAAAAATTGTACTTTAAGGTGTGTTTAAATGCGAATCAAACCGTATTATAATTTTATGCAAACGAAAACTATTGATTGATTTAAATCATATAATGGAGATTATTTTTTATTCCAAACTTCCAATTTATCTTCAATTCATGGATCTCTTATTAGATGGTCAAATTTTGATTCCAAATGTCATACGTCTATGAAAGTGAAGGTCAACTCCTTTCCCCATGATCTAGGACGCTTTTGGTGATGTGTGTAATGCAGAATTAACATCTAGCCGACAAATAAGGAGCCATGATCTTAAGATCTATCATGAAGAAGATTAGAACCAAAAACAATCTCCACGTCAGATTCAAATCAATCAATAGTTTTCG
This sequence comes from Chloranthus sessilifolius, assembly GCA_021018995.1. NCBI lineage: Eukaryota > Viridiplantae > Streptophyta > Magnoliopsida > Chloranthales > Chloranthaceae > Chloranthus > Chloranthus sessilifolius. The sequence goes on from CM037597.1 coordinate 680,142, forward strand.
ATAATGAAAAAACTTTGTGGTAGTTACTATCATGGTATAAAAAATCGGTCAATACCAATACGTATCGGTAATACGTATCAATTTCTCGGCAAACTGATGTGTATCGGTATCTCAACTCAGTTTTGGTATCGGTATCGGCCGATATGGTTTCTGTTTCGGCCAATACCTCTATTTTCTAATTTCTTTTTCTCTTTTTTTAATAGGCCAATACGTATCAGTATTAGCCGAGTTGTATCAGTCCTCCAGGGACCGATATCTGATATCGAGTCTGATTTTGTTACCTTGGTGGAAGACTGATACTCGATACCGAGTCCAATTTTGTTACCGTGGTTACTATTAAACATGTGAGAATAGTCATAACTAAGGTGCCAAAAATCGGTATCGGACTCGGGTATCGATCCATAGAGGACTGATACAACTCGGCTGATACATATGGGCCGATACGTATTGGCCTATTTTTGAAAAAATAAAAATAATAAAAGTATCGACTGAAACCGATACAGTATCAGTCGATACCCGATACGTATCGGCCGATACGGACTCGTGTTGACCGATACCCGATACCGATACGTATCGGCCGATACGGACTCGTGTTGACCGATACCCGATACCGATACCGATATCGAGTTAAGATATTGATATATATCGATTTACCGAGAAACCGATACGTATCACCGATATGTATCTAAATCGGCTGATTTTTTATACCATGACCATAATCAATCAATTTTTCCATTTCTAAGAGGAATAATTGGGTATTATATAACCTGTAGTGCCTACTTTAAATGATTATGAGTAAGTGAACTTTTGATCAAATACCATTAAAGCTTGTGGTATCAATAATCGGCAGAGCACATTGTGAGCAATCTAAATATTTCGAGTGGTAGTTCACTGTTGAAACATTTCTTAGACAAAGCATCACGAGTAAAAGGAGAGGCGCTCCATCTGTTGGTGATCTTTAATATCGATAGTTAAAATAAAATACAAAAAACGTACAATATTAGAGTCTACAAATTAGATGATTCAAAACTCCCAAAAATATAATTTAGTCTACTGATTAGATGATTCAAAACTCTCAAAAATATAATTTTCAAGCTCACTGTCATTCAATAAATGAGTTATTTCTTCCACGGCTTGTATTGCTCACATCATATGCTTTTATTGTGTAAATTTAAACACCATCTTAGTGTTTAAATGACATTTAGAAGAGTTGGTCCATTAGCAATAGGAATAATGGGTTATGATTAACATTTAAATAATAAAATGGTATTTAAATGATTGTATACCATTACATCATGTGACATACACTAGCAATCAATCTAAATGATTTAAGTAGCAACCCAACTTTGAAACATAGCTCTCACTGATCAATCTAAATGATTTAAGTAGCAGTCCAACTTTGAAACATGACTCAACCAAAGAATTAAACCTATTAGCATATACAAACCATCAATGATTGATATTATAATGCCTAAGGCCTCGTTTGGGTGATTATCAGATTTTCTCATAAAAGCTCAAAATCTGATACACTGCGAATCTAAGTGTACTCAAATTCTTGGCAATTTTGGGTGTTGTCTTTAGTTTGGTCAAAGTTTGTGGTTTTTTGAGTTTTTCCTAGAAAACTCGGATTTTGTGTTCTTGAGTTCTCGAATTCTTAGTTTTAAAGGGTATTTTGACTTCATTTGTCTGAGCTCAGATTCTGAGTAATTTCGAGTCATTTGATAGGAAATTGATATGTCGCTTTCACTCAAAAATACTCAAAAAACATGGATCCCCATGAAAACTCGCAAGCAAAGGAATTTGTCGGGAAAGCTCAGAAAAATAACAATTTTGAGTCAAATACTCAGATTCTAAGTATTTATAAACTCCCGAACGAGCCCTAAAAAAGATTAGTTCAAATTTGAGTTAAAGGAGTGATTACTAACTGAATTTCTCATTAAAATGATGCTTCAAGATATTTATCATCATTAATCATCACTTTTTAAAGTTGATAAAGAAATCATCGAATATATCCATTTTGAATCAATCCACGAGTAATACCAGATTATCATTGATAGATTCAGCCACGGATCCGACCAGTACAATTGAATAAATAATCATCAATTTATCAGCAGAAAATTTATCGCAATCAATCTTCCCAGATCTATCTTCAATATCAGTTCTTCAAATCAGATAATAAAGTCTTCTGGGCTTCTTGAAACCATAAAAATCCAAAAATGATCCTTTTGACCCATTCTATCAGTTTTTATTAAAAATTCTTTTTTCTTCTGGTTCTTTTTAGATCCTCCATCCAGCAACTTGATCAAAAATCAATCAAAGATTCAATCATTATTTCATTCAACTGATTGATTTAGTCTTTAACACCAGCCAAAAGGAAAAAGATTGTTGATTTATATTTATTTTTTGGGATATTAAAGATCCATCCATTTCATCCATTAATCAAATCCCAACAACAGACTTTCAAAAAGGATACCAATTTTTCCTTTAAAAAAGATCTATCTTAGAACCCCACTCATCTCAAAGAGTCAATATCATTCAAATAGATTTGAAAAAATAATAAAGAATTATATATATATATCATGGACTGCTGATTAAACATTCAATGCTACACTAGTGTCATTTGGGTGCCAAGTGGCACCTAATCCGAAGATTAAGTGTCGAAGCAACATGCACAAGATTGATCAGGTCCATGCCTCCCAAGAATAACTAAAAATACATATAATCCACCATTCAAAGCATGGCCAAAGTTGGAAAAATTCAATGCACTAGGTTATGGGGGATGAGGACAAACTTTGACCAATTTTTTTAATGGCAAAAAAGTTGTAACAATAAAAATATATATATCACATGCCACGTGGCACATTCTCGGCACCAGTGTAGCGTTCAAACGCTACACTTAAGTGTAGGGGTCCCTTAACCAATATATAAGCTGGGGTAGCTAGGTTTGTTAGAGCATGTGGCTGTTAACTGCATGGTGGAAGGTCCAAGCCCGCCCTTAGTTTCTTCAGCTGGAAGGATAATGAATGGTAGGCATTTTTGTTTGAAATTATGTCTAAAAGAGGTAGGGCCGTCAACGGGTTGAGTGCCCCTGATAACCGACCTGTGTAACCCATGTATTTTACCAGGTCGGGCACATAAACTTCACCTGTTGAGTCGGGTCAGGTCGACCATGACATTTTATGTATGAAACCAAGGAAAATAGGTGATTTTTAACCAGGTTAGGTCGGGTTTTTGGGTCGGGCATTGGGTCCGGTCAAGTCATAAATAAACCCTTGACCTGTCAGGTCGGGGCATGTTGGGCTGGACATGCCAATTTTCCTTCAGGCAGCCAAAATTTTGGCCCAACCTGACTTGTTGACAGCTATAGAAAGAGGGCATATATTGTTGCATTTTATGAGTTCAACTTAAGTTTAAAAGAGGGCTGAAATTGTATGCATTTCAATTGTCTGATTTTATATAAAAAAGATATATGATGTAGACAATTAAGCTACGAAACATAGTTTCACGCTCATCAGAAGACAAATGCAAACTGGATGTGAAATTTAAATATATTGTTTAACATCCAAACAAGGGATTTGTAAATCCAAATATTTGAAACCAGGAATTTAAAATGCCTAGATTTCATGTACTTTCCTCAAATCCAAATCCATATTCCCAACGCACCCTAAAGGAATTGAAGCCAAGAGTACAACTGCATTTTTTCATCCTATACAACATTCACTCCACAAGAAGAAAGCCAAAGACAATATGTAAATTTCTAATACATACCCGTAATTCTTCAATGCTACATACAAAAAATTGCTAAGAAATGATAAGTACTGATTTGATCATACCTTCATAGCTAAAGGGAAAAATACTTCATTCCTCTGTTGAGCAACAGCCTTAGAAAGATGGGGCCTTGCTAATTTTCATCTCTTAACACTGCTGGCTAGCATTAACAATGCTTCTGTAAACTGTAGAACCCATGTGTAGTATAAACAAGAAAATTTTCCAAGAGCTCTGTTTCAATTTCTTAAGACCATTCACATTCCCGCTACGAGAATATTTCAACTGTGAATAGACAAATGCACAAATTTGAACTCCGAAGCAACTTTGATCAGCAGTCTCTGTCAGTGAGATATGCACTGAAAACCCTTACAGATCCCTAACCAAATTGCAAACAAAACTAATAGCACAACTGCATCAATTGCAAGCACAACCCATACACGGCGCCACCAACTCCTTCTGGCGATCGGTTGCCCTCTATTCCTCACTGAACTTGAACTCTTCTGCAACGAAATCCCAGAGACTCCACCACATTGGTCATTCTCGGTATCTATATCAATCCTAATTCCGCTATCCATAGGCTCCTCTAAAATAATATCTCGAGATTCGACAACCCTATCCTTCATCTTCTTCTTCTTCTTCTCATGTTTAGCAGGTCTCCCAAGCAAGGGTGCTTCTGTGGACATCACCACTGCATCAATCTGACCATTAGAACTACCCACCTGCGTGGTGGACTCTGGATGATGTAGAAACCTCTCAGTTGTCTGATTATCATCCGATCGCGATACATTTTCCAACGAGGAAACCAGTCGTCGAATAACAAGCACCAGTTCTTCTTGCAAGCAAGTAGAGCTCAGGCCCACCAAACTACCGAGCGAGCCATGCTTGAAAGCCTTCTTAAAACCGTCTCTAACGTGCTGTAGAAATCGTAGGACTCCCGAATTTCCAAGACCCTCATCACCAATCGCGAAATAAACACACCCATCTTCCATTAGAAAACCGAAAATCCGTTTCCGGGCAGTATGGAAATAATAGATGTGGTAAGAAGGAGTTCTTTCTAAACAGAGAGCAGCCAAGTTTTCAATTTCGTCATCTCCATTGCTGTAAGAGTAGAGAATCCGATTCCCCTTGGAAACACAGCAATAGTAAACTGGGTTTTGAATTAAGCCCTTCTCTAGGTTGATCATTGCTATTACAAGATGGATTTTGGGGAAAAAAAAAAACAAGGGAAAATCCACCACTGGTTATGCTAATTGGGTTTGAAAACAGGAAAACTAATCTCCAATTTCTGCTTTCTGGGTCTCAATTCGGCAAAAACACCAGTTTGCAAGCAAGGGCCTCAAAATCCTCCTTGAAAATACATTTTAAAATAATAATAATAAATAAAAATCTCGGCTTCTTGGAAGCTATCCACTCCTTTTATTCACTACTTTTATTAGTCGTCTGCTGGTCTTCATGATTTGAAATGTATATAATTAGGGCACAATTGATAGCACCTCATGCCTCAATAAAACGTGTTGAGAAGCTCCGTTGACCCCTAATAAAGGGGTGTTTGATGAGTTTTTGCAAAACCCATTTTGGACACTTGTTGCAATTTTAGGCTATTGTTTCGTATGCTCTATTCGTTACATTATGCAGTTGAACCATGAGACTTGTGTCTTTAACACTCAAATTTCTCCCATAGGTTAACAAAGTCAAAAGGTTGCCAAGGAAGTGTTTAGAGATGAGTACCTTTATTTTTACCCAACAAATCTTTGAGTTGGGCCACTTATGTTGGTGGATAACTTCAAAATATTAAATCTTTAAGTTCACCTACTTATTTGGGTGAATATTTTATAAAAGTTTCACTCACATAAATTTTTTTGGTACACCCACATCTTCTTCTTCGCTCAACGTCAGCGATATTGGTGACAACAATGCCAATGCAGGTAATATTGATGTCGATGCCTATACCAGTGATGCTGAGAAAAAAAAAGCCTATGAAACCTCTTGAAACCTTAAGAAGAAGAATCCATTAACTTTTAAAACCCTAAGAAGAAGAAGTCATGAAACTCTCTTAAAACCCTCAAAAAAAAGAAAGAGGCGAAGATAAGAAAGAAAACTTTAAAACTCATGTACTCCTCTTGAAAAATCTCTGAAAAGAAGAAGCCATAAAACCCTTTTGAAACTCTAGACGAAGCCATGAAACTCTCTTAAAACTCTTAAAAAAAGAACAAAGAAGAAAAGAAGAGAACGAAAACTTCAAAACTAATGTAGTCTTCTTGAAAAATCTCTAAAAAGAATGAGAAACATCATAAATGGAAAAAGAAAAAAAAGAAGGTATCTCTGTGTGTGACGGTGAGTACTCATTGTGAGTGGTTTAAAACTGATGGTGGGTACCCATTGCTAGTTTTTTTAAATCTGACAGACCATCAATGGGTACCCATCATAATTTAAAATTGACGGTGGTTATATACTGTCAAAACTAAATAACTGACGGTGGGTACCTACCGTCAGTTTTAAATCACTAACAGTGGATACCGCCGTTACACATACAGACAAACTTTTTTTTTTCTCATTCTTTTTAGGGTTTTCAAAGAATTTTTATAAATTTAAAGAGGAAGGAGAAAATAAAGAAGTAAGTTTTCTTCTCCTTTTACAAGAATGTATGACTCGCCGGAATGAAAAGAGAAGAAGTGAGTTTCATGGGGGTAATGACTCAACGGAAAAAACTAGCCGAAACGTATGGAGAAGAAGAAGTGGGTTTAAAAGGCATGGGGGTGTATGACTCACCAAAACGGAATACTTGCCGAAACGAAAGACTCGCTGGAACGATGGAGGAAGATGAAGAAGATTAAACCTCAAATAAGTGGGTGAACTTCAAGATTCACTCTTCACCAAACTGAATCTTTGAGGACACCTACAAATTACCTCTTTTTCCCTTCCCACGCATCTATGTGGGTGAACTCAAAAATTCTATGGGTGAAAAAAAAAGTACTCTTTAGAGATAATCCTTGTTAACTTAATAGATAATTAAAAAAATAAAACCCCAAGTCAAAAAAGGACTGCTCATGTGTACACCCAACTATGGATGCCAATGGGCCTGGCACGAGTCAGGCTAGGGTAAACTTAAGCCAAGCATGACGGATTTGAACTTGGCTCAAGCCCGTGGAAGGCTTTTAATCCTTAAGCCCAAGCCCGATCCGATATAAACTTTCAAAGTTCAAGCCCAACCTAGTCTAGTCCCGACAATTATAGATAAATTACTTTATAGATATTAACTGTATATTCATGAAAAATAGAAACATTCATATATTGCAAATATCTATTATTGAGAGGGCATATGGAATTAAACATTATAGCCAACATATTATACATATCATATCATATATGAGGGCCCAACGGGCCTAAGTAAGTAAACCCAAGCCCGACCCGTTTAAATTTTGAGTCTAAAGCGTTCTGTGACGGGGCCAATACTCGAGCTTGCGGCGTGGTGCGTGTGGCACGGCATGTGGTGCCAGGAGGGCACGCGGCATGGGGCCATGTTGGCCTTTATGACGTGGTCGCTGCGACTGACAGCGACACGGTCAAGATGAGGGTGCGACAGCGGGCGTCATGGTCATGACTGCTGACGACATAGCCAAGGTGGGCTAGCGATGCATGAGGCGTTGCGGTATGTCAAACCAATAGGTTTGAGGTTATCCTGCCATTCTGGCTGAATGACTGTTTTACCCTTATATAGGGGAAGGGAGCTTGAGAGCTATTCCCCCGCACACGGGGCCTTGCGTTGCCAGAGGGGGCGCAAGAGTCTCCTAGGCCTGAAAGGGTGGGCCTAGGACGTCGACGCAGCGATGCCGTGTGGAACCCGAGGGAGGTTGATGTATGGCTCCGGACTACGCGTCGCGGTGCATGCGGCTGGGCAACCTCACGAGACAACGCCGCGCGTGGGACTCGGTTGAGCGAGCGACATGTGGGCTAAGGACGTCGTGTGCTAGTAATTGAACGCACACGAAGGCAAGTGCGTGGGACTGGGCACGCGAGCGCGAGGCACAAGGTCAGGCTTGGTTCGAAAGGCGAGGTACTAGTGCAGTGCACAGAGTGAAGCTTGAGCTGGCCAAGTTAGCGCAGCGGTGCAGATTGGCGTGTCGTAAGGGACACGATGAGCCGAGTGGTAGGCCGTGAAACAGAGGCAACCATGTTGGGAGGAGTTCCCGTCCTCTAGGCGGGTGGTATCAGAGCTGATGTGCAGAAGGGTTGGCCGTTGCAGCGTAGCAGCGCACACAGGTTGAAAGCGTCGAAGGACGCCCTCATTTATTGTTATCGTAAGTGCGACCTAGCGAAGCGTGCGTTAGGTGCCGCACGGGACTGAGGTTGCGGAAGTGCGACCCCGTGACAGTTCGCCCAAACTCCTTTTTTTCTTTCTCTTTTACCTACATATATTTACTTACAAATTGTTTTGTCAGGTTCCACTAAAGAAACTTAAAGTAAGTAATCTTTGCAAGGACTTTTTTATATTTTATTAATAGAGAATAACTTCTTTAAATAGAGATAAATATATTTAGTTAAAATCTCAAAAGATCCCTAATAAGATAAAATACTTCTTAAAATATTTATAAAATCCTAATTAATTATACTCTTATTTAAACCACAAGATACACATAATAGAGTGTGTATCTCTTTTATTAATTATTAACATTCTCTATTATCTTTCTACAATCGCATGTTTCTTTAAAGAAACGAGTGATTGTTTATAACTTACATAAATTATTAGCCATTGATTTCATGGAATGACTATAGGATCCATCACTGTAGCATTTCACTCATTTTTTTAGTCTTTCGGAGCCGGTGGCTCACTAGATTAGGTCTGTCATAATCCCTATCCTAAAAGCTTTCAATGTAGAATCACGGGACTTGAAAAAAACTTTCGTTCGAGAGGTGTTAAATCCGATCATTTTGGTCAGATGGCCGTAAAGAAAAATGACATTGAATTTATTTGCGCTAACTCATATATCCATAGTTTTAAAAAAATTAATAATTAATAATAGTATGCCTTCTCTCAGCATCGATGCCCGGTGCTTAGGCCGCACATTGAATACCAGCACTTTTTGATAACAGAATTAAGAATGGGCCGACCACGTTGTACCAACTTCCAACTGGCACTCGGTTAGACCCAGTCTCATTTTCACACCTTGGAAATTGATATCCTGAGTAGGTCACATCTTTTGGTTATGATTTATATTTGTTTATTTTATTTTAAATTTATATATATTTGTTCTGGTAGGCAAGGCAAGCAAGCAAAGCAACTAAGTAAAATGGCAAAGGGTAGCTGTATTGGCAACCGAAGATTCTTTTGGCACAATTGATGGTAGAACGATTACACCATCGACTTCCTTGAATCAGATGATGAAGATCATTTTTCATCCTAATATTTTACACAATAGATCTTGAGATCGTGGGCCAACTATCAGACGGTCAGATGTTGATTTCACGTGGCACACATCCGCAATCATGGTGTACCATGAGAAGGGTTCTTGTGTCACTTTTGGGGATGTGTTCCACGTTGAATCAATATTTGACTGTTTGATAGTTGGACATGATCTCAAGATCTATTATGTGAAATAATAGGATGAAAAATTAAATCTCCATCATCTAATTCAAGGGAATCAATAGTGTGAATGATAAAATCATCAATTGCGCCAAAAGAATCTTCAATTACAAATAGAGCTACCAATAACAAATTCATGTTTGAAGTTTGTATCTAGGATGAATTGTGGAAAGAGTTTCCCAAACCTACGTAAGAAATCTTAGAAATGATAATGAAGGTCAATATCAGAATAGCTAAGATAAAGCAGTCCATTCATTTCTTTAATTATTTAGAACTAAGAAGAAGAATAGAGTAAAGGTCTGGGCCACCCGTGCGATCTTCACAACCTGTGATTTCCACTTTTAGCATGGTTGATGGTCTCAAATCAGATGGCATTGATGGTCTTAAATCAGATGGTAGAGATTATTTTTCATTTCAATCTTTTACACAATAGACCATGAGATCATAGGCCAACCTTTTAGACGGTAAGATGCTGACTCTATGTGGAACATATTCCCAAAAGTAACCTAAGAACGCTTCTCATAATATGTCTATGATCACTATCACTTTTGGGGATGTGTGTCATTTGAAATCAACACTTATTATTTGATCATTGAGCGAAAGCAACCTCAATCATCTTATTCAATGTAGTAAGTAGTGGTGAAAACCATAAGTTGCGGAGACCGAATCTTCTGTTGCAAATATCTGTAACTCATAATCAATTGGTATAATAGGGAGAGATGGCCAGGATTAAAAGCTAGGCGTCCATGTGTCACTGAGGATGCAATTTCATTTTTGACTAGGCATCCACGCGTCAACCAAGCTGCAATTTCATGAAATTGATTATGGTTGGTAGGTAAGACAAGTCGAGGCTCTTTGGAACAAGTCGTATGAGAATCAGATTTCTTATTAATAAACCAATCAATTTCATGAATACTTCAGAGCCATATCTATCTATTACGATAACAAGTATCTCTCCCTCTCTCTCTCTCTCTCTATATATATATATATATATATATATACTTTATTTTTTTAACAATAAAAAAAGTTAAGAGGTAAACATTTATAGCAAAGCTACTAGATGTAAACCAATGGGTTTGATTCGGAGACTAGATGATCTTGAATTGGATGGTCATAGATTTATATATATATTTAACTCAAATACATATGATTTAGGACAGTGAGAGACTAAATATTTAGATAAGCTTTATGAAAAAGATAAAAAGATAAAGTGATCATATAATTGAATGCGCGTTTTAGTGGTATGGGTAAGGTGAGACTTAGAGAGAGAGAGTTTGGGAGTGCAACACAACGTCAAGTCGGCTGTCATTAACGTGGAGGAATACCAAAGTGGGACTCGCTTTATGTATGTATAGTAATGGGGCCAGCAAACAATTGCCGCTTTATGTATGTAGTAATGGGGCCAGCAAACAATTGCCGCGTTCCAGCAACATGACCATATGCCACACGCCATCCCTCCATCACTTTCTCTCTCCCTTTTTTTCATGACTTACTTGGTATATATGCACTGGCCGAGTAGGGCCCATAGTGCGGGTCAGTTTTCCAGGTCGATTTTCCATCAGCCATCAGATCAGGTCAGTTTTCCAGGTCGGGTTGGGCATATATCCTTAGGCCGTCAGGTTGGGTCTCGTCTGACATATACCTTAAACCGTTGGGCACCAAAACTTTTGACCCAACCCATTGACAGCCTTGTAGGGAATATGAGTACTCAGTCAATCCCTCCCTTTTACCAAGTCATTTTGAGGAATTACCAAGTCATCAGTATTAGAGACTCTTTCTCTACTACCTCTCTATCCATGTACTATGATTACTACCTCTATTAGTCTATTACCACAGCCACCACCAAATAGTAAACATATAAGTCTCCAAGTCTCTGGACTAACATAACAATATAAAAGAGAATCGCAAGTTTCAAATTGGTCCCTAACAGTCGCTTCCATCTGATAGAAAAAAGAAAAAGGACCGCACAACTTCAACAATGTTACTGTTAGAGAGAGAGACGTTAGTTGTTTGAATGGACATTTTTTTTATTACTTGGAATTAAATAAATATACAAGACTGACAGCAACAGCCTGCAGCCAACCAAAAAAACAAGAACCAAGAAAAGGCTCACTAACCTCTCAAACGCCAGCAACTCTCTGAGAGTGTCTAGTGTCTTGAGCTGCTTCAACTACATCTATTACCACTGAAACTTCATCATCACAAGAAGCAAATTCTTCAGCATCTACTTCTAATACTATTTTTGGGTTCCGCAATTCCTCTTCTTCCTCACTTTCATCACCACAATCACATTCCCTCCTCTCCTCCACTACTCTTTCGTTGCCGCCTCCCTCAGAAACTCCAGCTCCTACAATTTCATTGGCTTCGCCTTGTTGAATGATAAAATGATCTAACGGAGCAGGAGGCGGCTTGGGGGTTGGGGATCTAGAGGGTGGAATGAGAGAGAGCCGGCAGAGAGGACAGGTTGTGTTGGTTGAAAGCCAGAGGTCGATGCACTCCATGTGAAATGTGTGCCCACATGCCGGTATCTGTTGAAGCTTGTCCTCGGCTTGGTAGTCCCCTAGACAAACTGAGCACCTGCAGTATATGATTACGTCAAGTGGCGTGATTAAAAATAACCAAAAAATAAAAATATAAAACAAGAAGTGGGAAATGAGGAATTAATAAAGATAGATGATGTGTATTTTAGATCCGCCTATTTGAATCGTGGTCGGATAAAGAGGAGACGTCAAAAGAGAAAGTAGACCCACAAATGGGTTTTTAAAAAAATGTCCATTAAAGACCCGTTTGATCAGAAAGAAGAAAATCCAAAATTTATTAGGGTCTTCAACTTTCAATCCCGTCACTTTTATGTTTGGCCTATTTTGAATTGTCAAACAAAGTCGGATTGATGCGAAATTGGTCATATTTGAAAGCTTATTGAAGTTGTTTTCTAACGATTCAAAAAACGTGTAATTCCGATAAGTATTGAAGAAGTTATGGTTAGTTTTCAAAAGCTGCACATAAAGTGACCAATTTCAAGAATCCTATTTGAATTAGGATTAGTCTCTTTTATTATTTTATTTTAGAAAGTAAGAGTTGTTTCTTTTATTAGAAATATGATTAGTTTTCTTATTATTTTAGGACTTTATTGTTTTAAAAGAATTATGATATTTCTTTTAGGAATTAGAGTTATACTAGGATTTCTAATTTTATGCGTTGGTTAGCCTATTTAAAGGCTTGTAAAAACTTTTATTATTAGTTTTTGGTGAATGAAAATTGCTTATGTAAAATTGAGAGTTCTAAACTTTCGTGAGGGTATGATTCTCTCAAAACGGAAAACAATTATTCGATTTCCGCTTGTGGTTTAGTGTGAGGCCAACTCTTCTTCCATCTCTATCTTCTTTAGATTTACGGTCTGTGTAAGTAGCGTAATTCTAATTATTTTATTGATCTCATAAAAACCCTAAATCAATATTTTGTTCATCATTAATTTTATTAGCTTTTTATTTTCGTTTGATATCGAGAAAATCCGCTTACGAGTTCATTCGACACCCTAAAATTATCGGAGATCTAGCCGTTCATAAGAACCCTAGTCTTCTAGATCCGTGATAGGAAACATACACGAAAGTAACGCTATTTTGGGCCGAAATTAAATCACCTAATTGAATTTCTAGAATTTTTAGTGGTAATTTGTTATAAGAAATTATTATTTTTAATTGATTAAATTAATTTTAATCCTAATCTCAGCCCTAGCATTGCATTTAGTAAGTTCCCGCATCAATTGATCATATAACTATTAACAAAAAAAAAACGCATCTACTATAGTAGCCATGGAGCAGAGATTAATCTAAGCTAGCTATAACTTAATCTAACAGCATCAGACACATCATTGGACAGTGTTAGCATGTCAAGTGCGCAGAGAGGCCATATCCCAAATTTCTCTGAATAGGTGGGCTACCAAACTTTTTGCCGAATATGCGACTTATTCACTGATTCTCAGAACTTTTCTTGAAAATTTCCAAATTTTACAAATTTTTGTGACTCTCGTGATACATGCTTTAATCATACTTCGTATTGTCTTTTTTATGTTTGTGAATTGTTGATGCATGTGGATTATGTATTGTATCTATTTTCTTGTTTGAAAACATGTTCAGATATATTTCTGTATATTTTATAATTTATTATTATTTTGAGAATCTCCAAATTTTTCTCCTAAACATCTCCCTGAATCTTTTTCCCAATTTTTCCGAAATAACCAAACTAACATCCACTGAGTGATAGTGGAATCCGAGCAAGGTTGTTATGCGGATAGGTGATGCCACCCCAGATACCTATGGGAAGTGTCGGATTCAGCGATACGTAACTTAGAATCAAGTGTTATATAATAGGGTCGCCTCATGCGCCATCTTCCAGCTTATATATATATATATATATATAACTCTATTGCCAATCGTTTGAGATGCTTGAGCAACGGAGTAAATATAAACCAGGCTTATTTTTTATAGTTTAGTACAATTGTACTCCTTTAGTCCTATAGTCGACCATTTAAAAGAAAACACATTATAATCTAGACCTGCAGACACACATCACTAATCCGTAAACTGATTTGGTCCTCCTGGTATGAACAACCTGAACATTTGACTCCTCTGGACTCTTATTAACCTCTTCTAACATCCATGCAACCTTCCGATGGTAAAAATCTTCCCTAGTTACCCATAATAATTTTTTGAGATATTTTCCTCCAAAACTGATAACCCATTGAAATGAACAAGGAAATACTATAAAGTCCTTCCTAAGCACCCTCACTTCTGACATCTTCCTCTACACTCGTTCAATTTCTTCGAAAATAGATGCATAGGTACTACTCTTTAATAACCTTTTACAAACTCGTTGACAAAACCTAGCCTTCTCTATGATGCTCCCAAACTAGGCTAACTCATCATAGAAGGTGATCGTTTTGGTCCAGCATACTCCCCATCATAAGCTAACGAAAGCAGTTTCCACATTATTTTTTCCTCTCGCCAAATGAACTGATCCCAAAATTAAAAAATAAATCAAAATTTGCCATACCAAAAACAATACCAAATGACAGAAAATCTTCCTCTGGTTGGTACGTGCTCACAGAGTTCACGAACCCCTAGAACTGTGGTCATCTCACAGCGTGCATTGACCGCGCACGATATACCAACTCATCTTCTCACCATGCATTGGAGGAATAGGTGATAAACCATCTCTCTCTTTTAGACACATCACACACAGATTTAGGAATTGTTGCTTTTGACTTTCATATGGTAAAAAACAAACATGTTCTTGTTTTTTCAAAATTCTAATGAATATTGGACACCAAATAGTCCTTCACTTAGGACCTTGTAAACCACATTAACAATCATAATTCTATACGAACTTGAAAACACCATCGAACCTCTCATCAGTATCATCATCATTCCATCTATTTGGGGTTGATCCAACATCTCCTCATTGAGCCATAAAATCTGCCTAAGACCTCCTATTACTTACCTCAACCTTACAGCTAATTCCTTCCTCGAACAACATATATAACAAGTATAAAGTAAAAACTAAATGACATAAATCCCACCGGATCCCATTTGACATCAACCACATTCCCAACCCCTCTCCTTACATGCACCCTTTACTATTAAAAGTTCTCTACCTATTAAGAGTTGTTTTTTTCCCCCAAAGCTGTAATAGTTCCACGTCAAATAGAGAAATGTCCAGATCCTGGTCTATAAGTGAGATCGTTCCCTTCTAGATATGATGCGTTTTAAAACCGGAGAGCCTAGTATGGCAGAACCGGACAATATCATATCGGGTTTGGGTCATTACAAATGGTATCGGAGCTGAGGACGACTCTCCTATAAGGTGGGGGGATTGTAATAGTCCCACATCAGATAGAGAAATATCCAGATCCTGGCCTATAAGTGAGACCATTCCCTTCTAGATATGATGCGTTTTAAAATCGGGGAGCCTAGAGTGGCAAAACCAGGTAGTATCATATCGGGTCGGGTCTAGGTCATTACAAATGGTTTCAGAACTGAGGACGGCTCTCCTATAAGGTGGGGGGTTGTAATAGTCCTACATCGGATAGAGAAATGTCAAGATCCTGGTCTATAAGTGAGACCATTCTCTTCTACATATGACGTGTTCCTGAGAATGGAAACAAAACCGGGGAGGGATGTAGCCCAGAATCGGACAATATCTTTCGTTGTGCGCTTTGATACCATTTGATATTGTCCGGTTCTACCACACTTGGCTTCCCGGTTTTGAAACACGTCATATCTAGAAGGGAATGGTCTCACTTATAGACCATGATCTGGACATTTCTCTATCGGATGTGGGACTTACAATATCTTCCGTTGCGCACTTTGATACATGAATGACGTGTTCCTGGGAATGGAAACAAAACCGAGGAGGGATGTAGCCCAGAACCGGACAATATCTTCCGTTGTGCGCTCTGATACACAGAAGATGTGTTCCTGGGAATGGAAACAAAACCGGGGAGGGATGTGGCCCAAAACCGGACAATATCTTCCGTTGTGCCCTCTGATATACAGATGACGCGTTCCTAGGAACGGAAACAAAACCGGGGAGGGATGTGGCCCAAAACCAGACAATATCTTCCATTGTGCGCTCTGATACATGGATGACGCATTTTAAAACCGGGGAGCCTAGTGTGGAAAAACCGGACAATATCATATCGGGTAGGGTCTGAGTCGTCACAAAAGCTCCTCAGTCACTCTCCCTCTAAAAGTTCCTTTTACTTAATCTTCAATTGCAATGCTACCAGTTCCTTTAGATCTGCAATCATGTTACCGTTTTACAAGATGGACTTTAAACCCAGAACCCTCTCCCATAGGAATTCTCAGAGTCATCTCCAAATTATCAACTATTGCACTTAAGTGAAGACTTACCCCCTAGAAATGTTCTCTTCTCTTAAATAATTATGATTTTTTTAAATTATATATAAAGTTTGATATCCATAGAAAAGTAAATTGATTCGAGTATGGACTTAGTGCTCTGAGCCCGGTCACACGGTCACACCAAAGTGACTTGGACAAGTTTTGATTAGATCAACAAGTTTTTGAACATTGGATCAGTTCGCAAATCAATAAATGTAATTTCAAACGAGCAAAATAAGAATGAAAAAGGTCATTCTCATTTTGCTCGTTTGAAATTACATTTATTGATTTGCAAGGGTTACTGACGGGGACGCCACCAACAAAGACCTAGGGTTCAAGCCCTACAAGGTGTATCAACGGCGAAAGAAGAGACTAAAGGGCTAAGGGAAGGTCATAGAGTTTAGCTAGGGAGCACCAAGCATCAGCAGGCAACGGACGTCCGTGACTCCATGGACGGACGTCCGGAGTTCGAGGTGCTCACTGTTTTAGTGAGCACGAACGTCCATAGTGCACCACGGATGTCCGTGGGTCGGCGACGGACGTCCGTGAAAACTCGCACATCAGCATCATAAGTGATGTAATTGTCCTTTTTATCCTTAGTTTTTGTCCTTTTTGTAAGTTACCACTTAGGGTAACTTAGTACTTTTCTATTTTAGGTTTGTTCTCTTGTAATGGCTATAAAGCCCAATTTGTAAGCCATTTTTGAGACTTGATTTTGAATTAATGAAAGAGCTATTTGCTTTGGCTTGTGAGGAGCTTGAAGAGTGAGTCTTCTTCCCCATTTGGGGTTTGGTGTGAGGCCAAGGGTGAGATGCCCATGTTATTTTGATCTTCTTTCTTCTATCTTCCTATTATCTTGCTAATCTCTTGAATCCCAAATCTCCCTTTTGCTTGAATGTTCAAATCTCAAACCCTAGATCTAGAGCAATATTGATGTCCATCCTTATGGATCGAATCCAATCCTAGCCCATCGATCCATAACCATGGTTGGACTCGAGCTTGCTTGATTTGAGCTATTTAACCGATTCGATTCAAAAGCCCTAGTGAGGAGTTACCGATTCCACGAAGAACTACGATCTAACGTCCCAACCTAGACGAAGTGAGAGTTTTATCTCTCAAATCGCCTCTTCCGCCATCCTAACGAATCCCACGCATCGGATTGGACCCTACGTGAGCCAAAGCATGGTCACCTAAACAGAATCCCGCAAAATCCCAAGGTATCGCTTCAGTTTGTGATTAATTGCTTAATTAATTAGTTTAATTTCGGCAAATCATCACATCATGGGCATTCACGAATTTCAGGGTTGTTGTCCCGCATCAGTTTTGGTATCAGAGCTTAGGTTCTAGGTTAGGGCATCTTTTGCATGTCATTTTAATTTCCTTAAATTTCATTCCATTTGCGTTTCATTGCATGCACGTCACGTGTTCGACAAAATCACCTAGTCATTTGTGTGTCAATATTAGTGTGCTAATTTGTGCGCACATCGTGTATTTGATAAAATTCCTCACTCACTTGTGTTCATAGTTGTATGACATTTTAGAACTCGTGTTAGTGTGTTGTGGCTGCCATGGACCTGAATATGATTGTCGATGCTCTTAAAGGCATCCAAGCCATGTTGATCACTATGAAGGATAGGAGGAAGCTCAAACGACTATGGTTGCCTTTAACGAGATGTTTCTCAACAGCTTGGATCGGTTGGAAGGTGATGAGGAGCATCATGATTGACGCAATGAGAGTAATGGTCTGCGTTTTGAGCGTGGTGAACAGCACGGGGGGCGACATCGGAATCATAGGGAACTAGTTCATCGCGGAGATGACTACAACCTAGATGAGAGACTTCTCAAGAATGTTCGAGTTGAGTTTCCGACATTCGATGGAAGGATGGACCCTAAAGTCTTCCCCGATTGGGTCTTCGATATGGATAATCATTTTGAGTGGTATGGCATGGACAATAAGCGGTGCGTTAGACTTGCGAAAATGAAGCTCATTGGTCAAGCTCGACTCTTTTGGGAAAATGTCGAGTGCATGCATGCGAATGCGGGTCGTGCTCTCATTACCCGTTGGGAGGACATGAAGGAGCGTCTCACAGAGAAGTACGTTCCTTTATCATACTACCACCGCCTACTTGACCAATAGCAAAATCTGCGCCAAGGTAGTATGCCCGTAGCCGAGTACATTGGCAAGTTTGAGGAGTTCATGATGAGAGCCAATGTATCGGAAGATCCTCAAGTCACTCTTTCAAGGTTCCGCATAGGGTTGCGATTGGACCTCCAAAAAGAGTTGATCTCTCACCCTGTCAACACTCTTGAAGAGTGCTACGCCATTGTGCAAGACCTTGAGAGGTACTTGAAAACGACGGTGGTGAGACAATTTGAACCGCATGCCAGTAGGCATAAAGTTGGAGAAGGGAGGCCTAGTGCTGGAAATCCACCTCTCAAACTGACCCAACCCACTCCTACAAATGTTCGGGTTGACAAAGGGAAAGGTGTGATAGGTGAGTCCTCAAAGGGTGACACTCAAACCAAGTGCTATAAATGTCATGGGTTTGGCCACTTTGCCACCCAATGCCCTACCCGAGACCCACAAAGGACTCTCTTGGTTGAAGGAGAAATTGATGAGGGAGAAGGTGAAGAAGAGGAAGTATATGAACAAGAAGTCACGCCTAGTGATGAGGAGGGTGACGATGGTAACCGAGCACTAGTTTGCACCCAAGAGTGTTTGGTTGTGAGGTGTGCCCTTGCACAACCTCAACGTGAAGAGAAGGGTGATTGGCGTAGAGATAACATTTTCTATACTTTCGCCAAGTGTGGGGAGAAGAGTTGTAGAGTTATTGTGGATAGCGGGAGTTGCACGAATGTTGTGTCTACACACACCATTACCCACTTAGGGCTTACATCCGAGCCCCACCCGAGACCGTACAAAGTCGCATGGGTCGACTCCTCTTCCATCCCTGTGTCCCAAAGGTATCGTGTCTCGATACAATTAGCCTCGTATTCGGACACCTTATGGTGTGATGTGGTGCCGATGGATGTGGGTCATATCATCTTGGGGAGGCCATGGCTCTATGACATGGACGTGACCCTCCTTGGGCAGTCAAATGTGTGCACGTTCATGCATGAGGGCAAGAAGATAAAATTAAACCCCTTGCCTCCCTAGACACCATTGGACAAGAAAGTTGAGAAGAAGGGCGGCCAATCTAAGACCATCAATATTGTGAGCCCTTCGGAGTTTGAGAGAGCATCGTTAGATGAGAGTGTGGTATATGTTGTCATCACCGTTGAGCGTGCTCTCGAGTCTATGGGTGACTACCCCAAGGAGGTTGAGCCAGTTTTGAAAGAGTTTGTGGATGTCTTCCCGGAAGACTTACCCAATGAGCTCCCTCCCATGCGTGACATTCAACACGCAATAGACTTGGTTCCCGGATCTACCCTACCAAACCTACCTCACTATAGGTTGAATCCAGTGGAACATGCCGAGTTCTCGCGGCAAGTTGATGAGCTCCTTCGGAAGGGGTTCATTCAAGAGAGCTTGAGCCCATGTGCCATACCCGCACTACTCACACCCAAGAAAGATGACACGTGGCAGATGTGTGTGGACAGTCGGGCCATTAACAAAATTAGGTCAAATATCGGTTTCTTATACCAAGGCTCGATAATATGTTGGATATGATGGTTGGGGCCACTATCTTCTCTAAGATAGATCTCAAGAGTGGCTACCATCAAGTTCGAATCCGCCCCCGCTAATGAGTGGAAAACCGCTTTCAAGACCAAGGATGGTCTTTATGAGTGGATGGTCATGCCTTTTGGGCTTTCAAATGCCCCAAGCACTTTCATGAGGCTCATGACCCAAGTGTTGCGACCATTTATGGGGAAGTTCCTTATGGTGTATTTTGATGACATTTTGATCTATAGTCACAGCAAGGAGCAACACTTGGTCCACCTTCGGTTAGTTTGCGGAACATTGAGAGGAGAGAAATTGTATGCGAACTTCAAGAAGTGTACATTCATGCAACGATCCGTTGTCTTCTTGGGATTCATTGTCTCGGCCGATAGTTTGGTTGCGGACCGGAAAAAGGTAAAGGTTATTGTAGAGTGGCCCAAGCCTAGGAACATACATGAGGTCCGTAGCTTCCATGGGTTGGCCACCTTCTATCGTCGTTTCATTCGAAGCTTTAGCACCATTATAGCTCCCATCACCAATTGTATGAAGAAAGGGGAGTTTCAATGGACCAAAGCCGCGGCGAAGGCCTTTGCCGAGATAAAGGGGAAAATGTCTAGTGCACCCATCATGCGCCTACTGAACTTTTCAAAGGTCTTTGAGGTCGCTTGTGACGCTTCGGGTGTAGGAATAGGTGGAGTGCTTAGCCAAGAGGGCCACCCCGTGGCCTACTTGAGTGAAAAACTCAACGAGGCAAAACAAAAATACTCCACCTATGATAAGAAGTTCTATGAAGTCGTCCGATCTCTTTGGTATTGGAAACATTACCTTAGACCGCAGAAATTTGTCCTATTCTCCGACCATGAAGCCTTACGCTTCCTCGCTTCCCAAAAGAAGTTGAACTCAAGGCACGCGACGTGGGTCGAGTACCTTCAAGGGTTCACATTTGTATTGAAGCACAAGGCCGGTGCTGAAAACAAAGCGGCGGGTGCTCTTAGTCGTCGGGTAACAACTTTGCAAGTCATGAGCACCGAAGTCATAGGATTTGAGCAATTTATCCAAGATTATCCCGAGTGCCCAGATTTTAGGGCGGAATACATTGCTCTACGGGACAATCCGCCCAATGCCAACTCCAAGTATACCCTCCAAGATGGGTATTTGTTTATGGGAAATCGTCTATGCATCCCTTGCACGTCATTGCGTGACTTCCTCACTTGGGAGTTGCATGCCAGAGGGATTGCCGGCCATTTTGGGCGCAACAAGACCATCGCGCTCGTTGAAGATTGATTCTTTTGGTCGGGTCTTACGCGTGATGTCGCCCGCATTGTGCGCCTATGTCGTACTTGCCAAGTTTCCAAGCAACAAAGGCAAAATACCGGCGTGTACACCCCTTTGCCAGTACCACACACGCCTTGGCAAGATGTCTCTATGGACTTTGTGTTGGGTCTTCCTAAGACCCTCCGTAGGCACGATTCCATTTTTGTTGTCGTGGACCGCTTCTCCAAGATGACCCACTTCATACCGTGCCATAAGTCCACGGATGCAACCCATGTGGCAAAGTTATTTTTCAATGAGGTAGTGCGCCTCCACGGATTACCCAAGACCATTGTGTCGGATAGGGATGTCAAGTTTACAAGTTACTTTTGGAAAACCCTATGGCACATGATAGGTACGATGCTCCAATTTTCTTCGGCATATCACCCGCAAACCGATGGCCAAACGGAAGCCACCAATAGGAGCCTAAGCAATCTACTTCGTTGTCTTGTCGGTGACAACATTAGGACTTGAGACTTCATTTTGCCATTAGCCGAGTTTGCATATAATAACTCCGTCAATAGGTCCACGGGTAAGAGTCCGTTTGAAGTGGTACATTGTTATAAGCTAAGAACACCCCTAGATGTGATTCCTATGTTTGCATCTCACCGCACATCCGAGTTCGCGGATACATTTGCACAACATATTCATAACTTGCATGCCGAGATTAGAAGTAAAATTAATTCGAGCAATGATAATTACAAGCTATCGGCAAATTCCGCAAGTGTTTCAAGGAATTCCAAATTGATGAGCATGTGATGGTTCGAGTTAGGCCGGAGCGGTTCCCATCGGGAATCGCGAAGAAGCTCCAAGCCTGCGATGCCAGACCTTATAGGATTGTGGCAAAGAGTGGTTCGAATGCTTATGTTCTTGAGCTTCCTCAAGATGTGGGGGTTAGTTCAACTTTCAACGTGGAAGACCTAGTTCCTTATCTAGGCTCAACCCCACCCCCTTGCAATCATTTCCAGGTATCCTCCACTCATAAGCCAACCTAAACCTTGCAACCTATTCCACCTCCTCCTCTAAAAGAACCTAAAAGAGATGTGATTGAGACGATCTTGGACGATCATGTGGTCTCCACCATGACGGGGGGTTTCAAAGGTACTTGGTGAAGTGGATCCAAAAGCCGGAATCCGAAAATATGTGGATCACGGAAGAAGTCCGCCGCCTAGACCCCGACTTACTTGATTGCTACCATGACCGTTCATCGGTGATGAAGCCCTTTCGGTCCGGGAGAATTGACAGAGACGCCACCAACAAAGACCTAGGGTTTAAGCCCTACAAGGTGTGTCAACAGCGAAAGAAGCAACTGAAGGGCTAAGAGAAGGCCATAGAGTTCAGCTAGGGAGCACCAAGCATCAGCAGGTAACAGACGTCCGTGACTCCATGGACGGACGTCCGGATTTCAAGGTGCTCACTGTTCTAGTGAGCACAGACGTCCGTAGTGCACCACGGACGCAATATTGATGTCCATCCTTATGGATCGAATTCAATCCTAGCCCATCGATCCATAACTGTTGTTGGACTCGAGCTTGCTCGATTTGAGCCATTTAACCGATTCGATTCAAAAGCCCTAGTGAGGAGTTACCGATTCCATGAAGAATTACGATCTAACGCCCCAACTTAGACGAAGCGAGAGTTCTATCTCTCGGATCGCCTCTTCCGCCATCCTAACGGATCCTGCGCATCGGATTGGACCCTACGTGAGCCAAAGCATAGTCACCTAAACGGAATCCCGCAAAACGCCAAGGTATCGCTTCAATTTGTGATTAATTGCTTAATTAATTAGTTTAATTTCGGTAAATCATCACATCATGGGCATTCACGGATTTCAGGGTCGTTGTCCCGCGTCAGTTACTTTTTCCAACTGAATGTGAATTATGATCTCTTAGAAGAGATCTTTCAGTAGTTTTAGCATTGTTGATTTTTCATGCAAATGACGAACCCAAAATTCAAAACTCGATCCACTGGTAAGCTTTAACACCACTGTAAATTAAAAAAGTGTACAATGCCATGTCAACAAATAAAAAATCAACCATAACTGAAGTGGTCCTTATCATGCTAAGTCAACTCATTTTGGTTGGCTCCGAGAACCCTTCTTGGCGAACTTTTAGAAATCACAGGTCTCCATGTGGATCCTGAGCTAGTTAACATAGTTTGCTAAACCCAGTTCAGATCCAGCACAAAATACATGTTGAGAAGTGATCTAATATAAATAAAATACACTATTGAAAGTAGCCGTATGAAGTAGTTTGGTAGCTTTGACCAACAGAGTGAGAATATAGGTACACATTACCTTATGCAAGGGTTTTTTATAGAGGAAACATCCAAAACCTCCTACAAGGGTTCTTCAAGAAAAAACATAAAATAGTATATTCTTTTCTAAAATCCAAAAGGCTACTCCCTATCAAAACAATCTTACAGTTATAGAGAATCTCTAAAGCATGCCAAATTAACTTAGCCCAAAATGGATAACGTACTACATCTTAGGGAAACTCTCATCAAACAACTACACAGTTACGAAATAAGTTGTTATAAGGTGCCCGACCTATGCACCAAGGGCAGTGCATGAATCAATCTCCCCCCCCCCCCACCAAACTGGTTAAACCTTGGGAGATGCACATATATTTATGAGCATGAAATATGTGAAAGTACATTTTTTTACCCTTCACTCCTTTGGCACTCAAATATTTGTGCATCTCTTGAGGTTGGTGTGGGGAGATTGACCCATGCACTGCATTTGGTGCAAGTGCTGGGGAATCTAATACTATTCATTACTAGAGGCTAGTGTTACTACCACCACCTTATGATACAGCCACCTAACTTAAGCAAAGCAAAATTTGTTCACTGCTTTGAATCAGACAATGAAGATAGCTTTTCGTCCCAATCGTTCACACGATAGATCCTTAGATCACGGGCCTATCCTCATACAGTAAGATGTTGATTCCATGTGGCACACATCCCAAAACGTGAACGTTACAGTGTTTGATGGTATGCCATGATCATGTTCACTTCTTGGGATGTGCCCTAGGAGGATCAACATCTGACCGTTAGATGGTAGGCACATGCACTCATGATCTATTGTGTGGAAGATTGGGATGAAAAACGGTCTCCTAGCCTATGATTCAAAGCAGTCAACGGTTTTTACTGTGCTTAGTGATTTGGCTGTAACAAAAGGCGGTGTGGTAGTAACACTACCCTTATTAAACCACCTTAAAATATCTACACACACTTCACTAATATATACAACCACCAAGAAAAATAAAGAACAGATAATCCTACACTTTATAGAATTTGACCACTTCATTTCCTTCCAACTGGGAAAAATGTCATTATGACGAGTTCAAACTTGACAGCTTCTTAGATAAGATGTTATGATCCAATGGTGATCAGTAACAGTGGATTCTGTGGTTGTCAACTCACTAAACATATGGAAAAAAGATCAAATTAGATATGATGACAAACCAGTTAAACCATAGTCTGACTGCAATTGAACTGTGACATCATTAATTAAATATGGAATGTGCTCAAGGTTTAAATCTTGGTATCCCAGATCAAAATGCATCGCAAATATACATGTATATCGGCTGATACCGATACGTGCAAGGCTATAGAGCCGAATACCATTTCCCCCTATTTTCCCCTGATAAGGATTGGTACTATTGCCGATACGTGCATATATCGGCTGATATCTGCTGACCAACGAGAATCAAACAATATCTAGGGGATCCCTAATACACCCTGACCTGGACAAATACAGACACATATCGGGATACCTAATACACCCTGACCTGGACAAATACAGACACATATCGCTCTCCCTTGCAAGATTTTCTTACAAGAGAATCCCAACCATGGGCGCAGCCAGGTAGAGAGATTGGGAGATGTAGCCCCCATATAACTTCGAAAAAACTATACAATAGGATTCTTATACAAGCCTTTTTCCATGTGCAAGCCCCCAAATATATGGTCTAAAAGGCTCCCAAGTCTGCAGTAAAACAGTTATTAACATCTTTCGAGCAACGGTAGCCCCTACTAGAAGAAAACCCTGGCTACGCCCCTGATCCCAATTCTCTTTCAACGTTTCCTTAAAGCAAAAACATAAAGATGGCGAACAATGCAATGATGGGTTAGATCTCCTTTGATCAATGATGAACAATACAAATATGGGTAGGATATATTTTGATCACTGACAAAAAAACACATTAGGGATTGAATCTGCTCTAGCCTACAACAAACAGTGGAAAAAGGAAACGAATATCCTCCAAGACCAAATTGATGTAGAGAGATTCTAGGGAGATAAATCTTTTTTTTTTTGTGTTAAGTTTCCATGCACAAAATACCCCAAACACCTTACAAGGGTAATTTTTTTTTTTCAAAACAAACACACAAAATAATGATTCAAGGCTACTTTCTATTGAAAAAATCAAAATTGCCCATGATCTCTGAAGTGCTAACAGTATTTAACTTACAAAATTACTAAAAACTACAATTCTGAATTCCCACAATATTGAAGTCATCTAAAACGATCCACTTAATTACTAAATTACCATTAAAATCCCATACACTTCAATTATCTACCAAAATGGTTGTGCAAAGATGACACTATCACACACTTTGTGGATTTAAAAGCAGCAACTGGCAAAAGGACACAAAAGTGAATGTCCATGCATGATTTGGACCCAATGCTACAATGAGTGTCCTCCAATGCAAGCTGTGAAAGCTCCAAATCTGATTTTGTCAAAGTCCAAATAAGATATGGGGTTCATAATACCTACCTAATCAATCCTTGTGGGCCTAAGGGAAGCCATGCTCACCTTAAAACATTGAGTTGTGCCTCTTCCATCACCAATTGATTTTTAACCCCACTTTTCTATCGAAAAAAAACCCTACCTAATTGCAAGTCTGACACCCAATGTCAGTTGGTCATCTATGCATTTCTTTGAAGTTGACACTTCACAGGTCCTCAAGGCTACCTTCTACACCTCAAACCTTAGATACATACGAGTTTGATGGTAATGTACAAGCATACAACCACATTACTGATCCCATGTAACATCCACAAGGAAGAAGTTTCTAGAATGATTTTATAAATAATGCATAGAAGAAACACGTCCATGCTATAGATACGTGGGACACATGCCAAGTGTCAAGGTGTCAGATGTTTGGCACATCAAGTTTTCTAAAGATTCCAATACAGCGGCACGACCTTAAGAATTTTTTTTAGTGAAAAAATAGAAGGTATATAGAAAAAATTGAAGGGAACTATTAGAGAGCCAATTGAGATATGTAATGAAAAGATACATAAAGTATGTCATGAATCTAACTAAAAGAATACTATATTATACAAATCGTTTTCAAGGACCCAACTTTTTATTTTATAAGTTACTAAACTTTACACATTACTTTTTAATAAAACGACAGTTCATTTTATCGTGTCAAAACTGAGGAACATGTTGATGGTATTATGTGGTATTTTCATTCATGTCTAGAAGTATCATGCTGTGTTGAGGAGTGTCCAAGTTCCACCAAGTGTCGGAATGGCAAAAATCTCAAAAGTAGAGCAAGATATCCAAGGTTCTGTTTCTTTGAGGTCAAAGATCAAAGGAGTCACGTATCATGTCCTATCGAATCCACTTTGAAGGAAATTCATTGAATAAATAAACAAACTTTGAAGAAAGTCATCAACATTCCTAGAGAAGACTTTTGATTTTCTTTCTACTAGGTATTATTATGTTCAATACACATGATAAAAAAATGCAAACAATCATCCTTCCACAGCAACCTCTTGGGCTAAAATGTCGAGGTTACATGACATTCATATGATGCCAAACCAGACAAAACAAAATCACCTGATTGGCATGACTGAGGTTTAAATTTTCAAAACTTCACTTGAGCACTAGGAAGCCTCAAGTCCAGTTGACTCAAAACTTGGTTATTTTCACCTGAATCATTCATGCTGTTCCAGCACCAAATCCCAGTCCAATTGTAAAGATGTAACTGCCTATCTAGAAAAGAAATCAAGCTACCCCATGAAGACTCTACGAGCTGTTCATATATCAATCAAGTTTAGAAAGTATGTCCAAATTTCAAGACTCCCCTAACCAAGAGAGTACAACTACAACAAACTAAAACTTATCATCATTACCTTCTTCCATCTATTTGGGAATATTAAGTCTCCACTCATTTTTTTTTAAGGCTAAGCTCTATGTTATTTTGTACTCCTTCATGTCACTTTTCAATACTTTCTAGTCTTTATTCGTCTTCTTCTCCTCTGTCCTCATGCTTATAAAGTTTCAATAATTTGCACAGGCGTTGTCTCAGGTTTCTGATGGACATGCCCAAATCATATTAAAGGATTCGTTAGTTTTATCTTTTATTGGTGCCGCACCTAAACTTCTTCTTATGTCTTTGTTTCTAATTATAATTGTATTATGTATCCCCCTTACTAGCTTATCCATCTCACATATAAACAATTCTCACGCTGTTTTATACACGTCCCGTCAATTGAAGTGGCACTAGTTGATCACACCTTATAGTATTGGCATGTTTCTACTTCCCTACCCTACATTGATCTTGGTTGACATCTCCTCCACCCAACATTCAGCGGTAACAAATTAAAATTGTTAATAGACAAAGATAAACATGAATAAGGCTATATGACCCAGCTCATTTATACCGGAAGGGTGACGTATTGTAAAGGTGATGTACGGTAAGGGTGATGTACCGTAAGGGTGATGTACCATAAGGGTGATGTTCCGTGAGGGTGATGTACCATAAGGGAGATGTACTATAAGTGGGATGTACCGTAAGGGTGAAGTACCATAAGGGTGACGTACCGTAAAGGTGATGTACTGTAGGGGTGATGTAACATATGGGTGATGTATCATAAAGGTGATGTACGGTAACGGTAATGTACCGTAAGGGCAATTATATAGCACCAAAACTTGGGTTTTGAAAGCCCCACCCGCCAAATAATGGCTTTCCTAATTTAAACTTGGATTTACTCAAAGTTTGGCCTTGTCAGGAACAAGCTCATTTGGCTGAATTAATAATATATATATATATATATATATATAGAGAGAGAGAGAGAGAGAGAGAGAGAGAGAGAGAGAGAACTCCTTTACCAAATTATTTAGAACTTACATGGATTGATGCTTAAAACAAAAAATAGCTACCAATCAATCACAAATTATAGACTAATTCATATTGGTCAACAAGGCATATAAGAAATTGATATTAAGAAAGATGATATTACATTTTTTTATTTCTTTTACACTTTCATATATGTATTTAGGTGATAAAATAGTCTTAATATAAAAATTGTTTTTAAATTATATTGAATCTGTCAATGCTTTAGGTATTATAAACTACTGATCTGTATACAAGTTGGCAATAATGGCTTTTATTACTGAACTGGTCAAATCACTGAGAACAGTGGTATGTGTAGTGTGCTCAACTCTTATGCTCAGCAAGTCAGCAAGAAAAAAAAATTAGCCAGCAACTGAAAGGAGACTCTAGATCAGAATGATTCAATACCAGTAGACTAAGTCCACCTGAGTTAAAGCAAGTTTAGGCAATGTACAGGTAGACTCAGTTCGTTTGCAGTCAACTTGGCCAATTCTGACTCAGTCAAGTTTTTAAACCTTCCACCAAACATACAAATATCTCTGTAGTCTTAGACGTAGATAAAATTCAATCACAAGAAAGTCATTATAAAAATGATTACCAAATGTGATTGGTAAAGCAAACCACTAACAAGGGGCTCTGACGCACCAAAATAAGTATGTGTACTGCATAAGTTGATACCATATTTGCCGATAAAAAATTTAAAAAAAATTGATACCATATTGGGCAAGGGTGAGGTCCAACATTTTGAACCTTAAATAGTATTCAATGGGTTTTAGAATCCTCAGGATTTTGACATGGAAAGTAGTTTCACACCAATCTATGATATCAGAAACTGTACAAGATAAGATTCTCTAGTATCCTAGGGTTTTAAAACCTGTTGAACCACACAACTGATGCAACTGGTTGGACCTGACTATTGCCCGTTATATTTCACTACCATCTATTGGAAAACATCCATAAAGTTCATAAAAATCAGGCTCATTCATGCCAAATTAAGTAAAACAAGAATTAATTACACAAGGTAATAAAAGAGTCACTCACTGTGGCTCTCTGATAAAGAAGCTCTCATTGAATACAATGATCGGAAGCATCTCTCTAAATTCCTTCTTTAAACCCGAATCGGATGGCTAAAACACAATTATAAATTATAATGAGCAACCATAATTACAAGAAAGAAAGAAGACAATATTCACAAAATTTAAGAATTGGACAAAAGACAGTAATGCAAATAAAATTTACCCTAAATGATATTCCGCTGGTCTGGTATGTGGTCCTCATTCTCAATGATGACCAATCTACCCTCCGCCGCCGCAGGTAAAACAGGTAGAACAGTAGTAAAAGGACAAAAGTGAAGAAAATAGGCACTGAAAAAATAAACGCTTGGTACAATTTTAAGGCAGGTGAAGCTGTTGAGCAACAAATAGGTGGGTCTGATGAACTATAAGACATCACCAAAATTTTCAAAAGTTTAAACTCTTAAAACCCATTAAAAAAAGAGGGGAAAAACAAATTTTATTTAAAAGAAACTCAAAAAATGAATATGGGTTGCTCAGAAATCCAGAATCTATATGAAAATCTGATCTTTTTTTTATTCAAAAACCCAAAATGATTCTTATATGGGTCTCCATGGTATCATTTATTTATGAGAAAAATGGAACCCCAGATCTCAATTAATTCAAGCTCCACCAACTTAAATCAAGAAACCACCCTGCATTGCCATCTTTCTCTATAAAAAAAATTATAAAAGGAAACCCTGAATTTCAATCCATCTATTTTTTTTACCTAAAAGAGAGCAGAGAAAAAACAATCAGAGAGAAATTTTAGTTAGTGGATAAAAGAATCAGTCCTTAAAGTAAATTTGGGAACTTGTGATTGATTTGGAGAAAGGACAAAGCTATCAAATCACACCTTATGATCAGAATCTTAGATGAGAAGAATCAAAAGTAATAAAATTTGCTTATAAATAGGGTAAAAATACAACAGGCAAATATCGTTTTTTAACCGATTTACCAAAGCAACTGTTCGTTTATTGAAGACTAGCATATGCACGTTTAGAGAGAGAGAGAACAGAGTGTATGGTAGGACCCGATGGTCAAGGGTATACGCCCAACCCGACCCAAAACCCTGATCTGACCCGATTAAAAACTCTACCGTTGTCGTTGATTTTACATTAAGACTATAAACGGGCCACGTCAACTCAATACCCTACCCGACCCAATTTTTTACCGGGTTGGGTACATATATTTGACTTGTCGAGCATGAGACGTCCGACCTGACCACGTCAGGTCGACCAAGATGGCCAAGATGATTTGAGGTTTTTGAGCTCAAGATAATATTTTTCTTCTCCTAAAAAATTGCATCTATTTTTCATTCGGATTTTGATTTAATTTTAACAAAATGGTTTCAGAGCGTTGTTCATGCCCATGACTTCCAACAACAATTTGTTTCAACCTCAAGTCTCTCGAGTCAATGAGAAAAATTACAACCAATGGAGCATCTAAATGAAAGTATTTTATGGATCCCAAAATCTTTGAGATATGGTTGAAATCGGTTTTGTTGAACCGCAAGATCAAACAACACTCTCTACACAACAACTCAATGAGTTGAAGGAGAATCATAAGAATCATTATTTTTCATTTATCAAGCGGTGGTTGAAGTCATATTTGAGCGAATATCATATGTGGTAACGGCAAAGTAAGCATGAGACACTCTTTATACCTCTTATAAAGGTGAAGATAAAGTTAAAATGATGCGTCTTCAAATTCTTCGAAGTAAGTTTGATATTTTAGGGTTGAAAGATTCCGAGACGATTGAAGATTATTTCAATATTGTATTTGCTCTTGTTAATCAACTAGAGGTGGAAGAGGAAGACATTCTAATGGACGAGAAAGACATAATGAAAGAAGAAATCAAACAAATGAAAGATATGAAAATGAGTCATCTACTTTATCAAGAGGAAGAGAAAGAGGTCACTCTTCTCTTTCTAATATTCAATGTTACCATTGTAAAAAATATGGACATGACATCAAGTTTTGCAAAAAATGATTAGAAGAAGAAAGCAAAAAAGAATTCAAAAAGTTACACGAAAATGAGGAAAGTAAGGAAAACGATACTCTCTTTCTTGCTTGTAATGTTCAAAAAGTTACACTCAAAAAGGAAAGTAAGGAAGGAAAGTAAGGAAGACGATACTTTCTTTTTTGCTTGTAATATTCAAGAAGTTGCACTCAATGAGAATTGGTATCTTGATAGTGATTATAGTGACCACATTACTGAAAATAAAGTGCATTTGTTACTTTGGATGAATCTATTCAAAATGAAGTACAAATCGGAGATGATAAAAGACCTTTTAAGGGAAGTTGTGATATTCTTATCAAGACAAAGAAATGTGTTAAACGTATTCCAAATATTTTTATGTTCTAAGACTCAAACATAATCTTCGTAGTATTGGACAACTTTCATTGAAGGGTCATACTGTTCATTTCAAGGAAGGATGCTCACGGTTGTGTCGTTTTAGCATAAAAGTGGCATTAGTGCAATTCAATCAAACATTTTGTGGTGTGCTTCAAAACGCCAAATTGCGTCATTTGAAATATAGCACATACCATTGTTGCTGTCCGAACACCAAACATGACAGCTGCTTAAACTTCTACGAACCAAAAGTTCGCCAGGGAAAAAATTAAAAATGAGCTTTTCACCATCACTTATTTCATAATATCATCACAGGAGGGCATTTTGATCTGTTACTAATACTAACCTCACGATGAAGAGGATGCTATTAAGTTTATCGAATGGATAGTTGAAAGTCTTTGAGTTCTCTTTTTCCTTATTTGAAATATCTTTCTCTATGTTTAATAGTTTTTTAATTTTTTACAATTTTTTAAAAAAGTCATATAAAAATAAATTACAAAGCCAAAAGCCCGATCCAAACCCTCCCCAAACTGCCTAGGTTAGGGCCAAGGCTGAGCAATATCAAATCCTGCCTAAGTAAGGGCCGGGCTAGGGCTAGGCCTTGGATACCTAAAAATCTTCCTAATTGGTATAGATCTTTTAAATTGACCGAGCGACCCTAAATAGATGAGCTAAGGCTGTGATGATGATCTTTGAAATTGATCAACGCGTTTCAGTTATTTTTTATTTTTAAATTTTCATAAAACACTCCCCATCCCTTTCCATAAATGATCCAGGCAGTGAGTCCAAATGGATTGTTACATTTAGCACCACTAAAAAAGGCCATTACCAATTGCTATCTTCAATATTTTTATGCACAGCGGCTGCTCTCCGGACTCAAACCCTCATTTTTCCTGCTTGACAGCCCAAGCCTTTTACCATCACACCAAGCAATTTTCCCTCAGAACAGCCAGAGTCTTTTACCATTGCACCATGCAAGCTCTAAAAAGTTTAGGAAAGGTCGAGCTTACAACTGTTTGAACACTGAGATGAATCAGCAAACAACAAACCAGAACCATTTCTCCTTTTGGAAATTTCATCAGAGATTTGAGAAAGCTTAAAAAGGCATTTAAATAAATAATAATGGGATTAATGGGCATTACGAGCATCATAAGATTATAAAGCTTATGAAGAGCCTTTTCTCAAGCCTGTCAAAAACTAATATACACAGGTGCCAGATCCCAAAATGTTACTCATAAGCTTGATAATCTGTTGAGTGTTGACATCAGTGAGCAGAATCAACCCCATAATTGTAATTAACAGTAGCTTAATTATTATTATTTAAATTTAATTTTTAAGGGCTTGAGCCCGTAACACAATGGAAGGTTGACAATATTGCAAGCACCCAATTGTAGGGTTCGAGCCCAGCTTTCCTATAAAAAACATATCATCTTCATTCATAGAAACGATGCCTACGAGAATCATGGCTATGTAGAAATTCTTCTCTATCTATTGTAATGTTCCATTTCCAAAGGAACTGTTCCATTTTATAGTGATTTGCATTACCATTTTAACAGACATATATATACAAACACTATTTTAGGTTGGGGAGACGTTACCCCAATTAGCAACTGATCATCTCGCACTGTTGCAAGGGTTGAACGGTAAAGATCGAAGGCTACATTAGAAACAGCACTCTTGCTTTAAAAGAGCTTATATACAAATTGTCATTTTGGAATGCAATTGACCTATCTTCCAATTATTATGAACAGATATTTAGACATCCCTTACCTTGAGCTTAATTTCAGCTGGGGGATGGGGTTGCTTCTTTGGGCTCAAAGGAAGTGGACTGAACTTGCAAACCAGGTGCTTGAAACACGGCAGAAAGATGGCATAAAGCATGCCTAAGATGATGGGTGCTGCAACTACCCAGCCTAACAACTGCAATAACAAAGAACAAAGTTTAAACACGTGCTAAGATGACGAGCATAGTATCAAAACTCGGCCGATACTGATATGTATTGGCGATACGCATCGGTTTCGACGAGAACTGATACCAACGCCACCCTGATACAGGTATCTGGGTGGTATCGGCATTACTGCCTCGTTATTGGCCGATACTGACCGAGACACATTTTTTTTCTATTTTTTTGCTTTTTTTAAAAATAAAATAAAATTGCTGATACAGTATCGGCGGATACGTATCGGTCCAAGATGAACCAATACCCAATAATCAATACCAATACTGAGTTTGATACCTTGATGACAAGTTCAATCTAATGTAAACAAGGAAGCTCAGGAATTCAACAAGGAAATAAGAGGGTACCGCATGCAACACGCTTTGTAAAACTTCTCGTGAAGCTTGTCCGGTCACCACCTTCTTCAATGCGTCCGAGGTTAGTGGGAAATGAGGTCCACCAGAGATTACTTCACCAAGGCGTAGAAAGGGAACCACCAGACTGAAGGAAAATGTACACGATGGCGATAAGAGAATGAAAACAATTCCTCTTCAATAATCTTTCTTCCTTTTATAGTTCTTTATAGTTTACTTATCATAAGTTTAATCCCAAAGTTACATTTATGAGACTCAACCACACAGGTACAATGCAATAGTGCAAACAATTTCTGTGCAATAATCTTCCTTGCTTTGATAGTTATCTATTATTTAATTATCACAAATTCAATCTTAAAGTTACTTTTATGAGACTCGGAAACTTTGATTAGAAAATCACAACCACAGAGGTACGATGCAATATAGATACCAGGATACAATATGATGCAGCTCAAATAATGTTACGCATAGTTTTGACCAATCTAATTCATCCAAGTTGTAAAATGTTAAAATATGAGCTTTACTCAGTCCAAAAAATATTTCCATCAGAGGGTCTTTATCATCCAATCCGGGCGCTATGGAACCTAATGTAGATATGAACAGTGGTCCATATTAACATGCCTAGATCGAATGGTTCGAACCCTCGGATAAGCATGGTTTTTTGGATTAGGTGACATTTACATCATGTTCTGCCACTTGTTAGACTTGAAACTGTAAAAAATATACACCATGCAGCCTAAAAAGTGGACGGAGATGATGTTATCTCAACTAGATGATGATGTACCATTAATCCTCAAAATTCTTATCGCTGTACAACTATTAACTGAGACCCAGATTGTGTTAGTACCCTTTTGATAGCCCACAAGGGTTGGTTGGGGCAGTGTGATTCAGATGAAGCAGAGGTTCAAGTTGTCTTGGCTGGATTGTTCAGAGTTTCTGGGTCCGACGATAAAATGTTCTTTTATAACACTGTATATTTGATTAGTGGTGGTGAAACTAGTTACCTGTGCAGAATGAAATTGGGTAGAAGAAGTTTTAGATCTTTGCAACGGCCAAGAGATAACTCTCCAACTGTCCAACAGTGAATTGAGTGGAGTGCAAGTTGGCAGACTAACTGACCAAAGAGGCTGTGAGAAGGATGGATTTTGCTAGCAATCCATTCTTCTTTGTTGTCATTTTTCCATGCTTTTCGTTCCTGCTTAGGCTTGTCTTCATTTTGTACTCTCTTTTCTTCCTTTTCTATAATTATTTTTTTAACCATTAAAAATAAGACTATATTAACTATATAAATCATGCCACAAAAAAAGAAAAAGCAATATTAAGCTTGTTATCCCAATGCTCAAGTTGTCAACCCCAATAAATGGGACGAGTGATGATGATGGTGGCAGTGGTGGCGATGATGATGATGGTGATGACAATATGATGATGATGACCCTAATGCGCAAGTTGTGCACAACAAATGTCCAACACACCATCGTTAAAAAAAGAATATCCTTGTTACACACTACGTAGGCTTATTGCCTAGTGGGTCCATCAAATTGTTGGGGTGACAATTTAACTCTCATCGATAAGGCAAATCATGCCTTCTTTTTAAAATGTGGGGCTAAGGAATGACACAACCATACCCCTTAATCAAGTAAAGAAGAGAATGCTCCGACCCAATTGCCAGAAAATTGCGGCACAAGGCGCATGACCATGTGCACCCTTCAAAACTTCACAGATGTGCCTTAATGCACGAACTGATGGCGGTTGCTAGAATTTCCCACTCTGTATGTAGAAAGAATCTGTGGCTCATAATACATGAGCCGCGTATGCTCAAAATAGGATCTCACCCTCCTAAATTCAGCCACGGCCCTCCTTCGCGTCACTCACTAATGGAAGTTGCAGTAACTTCTCAGCTACATGCAAATCACCCAAATGTCTATAAAAGGCATCAAAGAAGCCTCTGAAGACAACGAATGAATTTTCAAGGTGCCGAAGCTTTGTCCAATAGAGACCTTACCCCTGCCCCCTCGAGTTCTGCAAGTTCTTCAACCTCTCTAAGCTTTTCAAGGTGAAGACAACCCCTAAAGTTTCTCTCTCACATCAACAGCGAAACCACTATGAAAGGGTTTTTGGTCGTGTGTCTTGTGTTGACTCACAATACACTTAGAAATTCTGAGTGTCATGCATTAGGGTGGGCTGACACATAGGTCTCCCAATCTATGCTACAACACATCACAATTAAGGGTGTTTGGAGTAAGGGCTGACTCTATGCCACCACCATCACATGCACCATTTGCATGCTATTCAAAATATTCAAAAAGCACCAAAAGAAGGGGAGATGCTGCCGAATTTTTCCTAGGAATTAACATAGGGATGGGGAAATCTTCCATGCTCAGAAAATTCCAAACAGAGAAGGCCGACCATGGAGTAAAACCACGATGATCGAATCCACTCAGGAAGAGGGTCGTGACCCACCCCTTTCCATGAACAATAAGAAATGTGTGAGGTCCATCTTTCCGTCATTGCAAATCCTGGCCCAAGGCAAAATACAATGACGTTGGAATCAAAAAAGGTCAATCCTTCGTCTTTTACATGTATCATATAATCCATATTCGAAACAAAAGATTCCTAGTTCCTATATCAAGCTTGGGTCCATGCACCATCAGACATTAATTAACATTGGATATCAAGCTCCCCATGTCTACTAAAAAATCCCGAGAATGCTATAAATACTGTGGTAATAGCAGTGACTCCTTAGAAGGAACTTGGTGCTCCACCTTGCTAAAAACTGTTATGATATGATACATGGACCACCTGATAAAGAATCAAGTCCCAATATTAGTAATCCCTACTTGTGGTAATAGTGCCAAACTCTTCAGAAGGGACTTGATGCTCTGATATGCTCAAAACTATGACACTTTAATTCTCGTAACGAGATGTAGGTTGACTCTAGCAAGTGAATCCTACCATGCGACAACAGGTTACTGCCTAGAAGGAACATTAACACCTCTTTAGGTAAAACTTACCTCTGATACAACACGTTACTCCCTAGACTGGACATTAACATCTCTGTCGATATATATATATAAACTCCTTAGGAAGGATACTAACAACTTTGTAAACTAATCCTATAGGCTATAACTTATGTAAAATCTGTAGATAAAATTCACTATCACAATTCACAACATTCAAACCTTAAGAGGTCTTAACATTAGGAAGATCATAGACCTCGCCTAAGCTATGAGATCTCTGTAAATAAAATTCAAATCTATTACTAATTATAAAACTCCGAGTGATAAATCTTACTTTCAACATCGCTCATCAGGACTACATAGTCGATATTGAGTTTCCATTACCACCCAATCTGAGCATAATAATTGAATAAACGCCACTATATTCCT
The DNA here is from genome assembly GCA_021018995.1 of Chloranthus sessilifolius. Taxonomy (NCBI): domain Eukaryota; kingdom Viridiplantae; phylum Streptophyta; class Magnoliopsida; order Chloranthales; family Chloranthaceae; genus Chloranthus; species Chloranthus sessilifolius. The sequence goes on from CM037597.1 coordinate 717,598, forward strand.
ACAAATTCACTCATGAAATGATGTGGATTTACATCCCTACATTCACATCGGAGACTTTATACGCTCAGCATCCACTTCATGAGGATAAGAAGAGCATGTCATCTCCAAAGGACCATACATCGATGAATAGACTCCAAAAGTCTGTCCAAATCTGTATATTTTGTCTTTTATTTATTTTTTTATGTGAAAAAAAAGACAATATTTTGTCTTCTAATTTGACTCTCAATAATAAGTTTTCTCTGTGATGTAATTAGCACGGCACCCAAGTGATGCCAGAAGTGTTTGTCTCCCAAATTATAAAAACCCTTCTATATGACGAAAATATTGATTCAATAAATTTGTGAATGAAATCTATTTCTATGAAAATCTGTTGTGTACACAAATGCTCCTCATCATTTTTGTTAAAATTCATATATTGGATAGTGTATCATGCTCTTGTTTATCTCCAAGGTTCAATCACCAACCCATATCCATGTCACCATTTTATTTGAATAATTTATTTAAATATTTATTTTTTGGCAAAAAAAATGCTAATTGAACGAAGACTATAATACAAGAATAAAAAGCATCTTACCTAATTGAAAGACTATAATTGAAAGAAGACTATAAGAACACAACTGATGGAATCGCTCTAAATGATGCAACCAAAAACCGTATTGGAGCAGAAGAGAGGAACAGTTAAGACCAAATGATGTGTCTCCATCTCAAAAACAATGGAAATCAGCCTGCAGATTTACAACTACACTGGCTGATTACTCAAAACATTTTGGCTGGCTCAACGTAGTTTTTGAAAAACTTGGTGCTATTGACGGGGAATTTAGATCCGCATGTTTGGATCGTGGCCGAGCCAATCAAAGAAAATCAGCAAGGAAGAAGTGGACCCATGAATGAGCTTTCAAACAGCCCTGAAGGAAAGATTCGTGGCGTGTCTCAGTCGATCGATCGATTTAATTTCGATCGATAAATTACACATTTCGATCGATCGAGTACGCATTTTGATCGATCGATTTAATTTCGATCGATCAAGTACCACTTTGGATCGATCGATTGAATTTCGATCGATCGAGTATCACTCTCAATCGATCGAAATCGCGCAAAGTAATTTTAATTTCTATTTCGAATTTAAGTTTCAGGGTTAAACTTGTCTTTTATTATTTAATTGTTTTAGGGTTTTCTTTTGTTTTATGACCTCCTATATAAGGTCTTTATAGCTTTGTAATAGACAGTTTTTGAATAATGAAAATTGAGAGCTTGCTTTTGTGCAAACCCTAGAAAAACTCGAGATGAGTTTTTGATCGAAGGAGTGATTCTTTCAAAACCTGAGGAGTGACTAATCGTTTCTCGTACGACTTGGTGTGAAGCCAACGTACAGCCTTGGTGGGAGGCCTTGGAAACCCGTTGGTGCGAAGCCGACAAGCCTCTCTAGAGCGAGTCCGAAGATCTTCTATCTTATTCTTCTTTTTATTTTATTTTAATGAAAGGTTCAAGACCCTAAACCCCCTTCCCCGCGGGATTATGCTATTTTAGGGTTAGCGTGCGAACCCGTCCCGCGTCAGCTATGCTCCTAGAAAAGCCAATCTCAGCCTTTTTTTTAAGATTGAGTACCAAGATAATTTTCTCACATTGTTTTGAACTTAAATGAAAGGATATTTTATAAGGGAAGAGGCCCTTTTCCCTAGGGTGATAATGATCTCAAGCACTGTGACCAAATTCGCGAATTTGGTCAAAATTTCCGAATAAAATCTGAATTTTACGAATTATACACGAATTAAACGACTTTTTCCCAAATTATTCCCTATTTTGGTCACAAACTTTTTATTTTTTGGTTATTATTTTTTTTTTTCCTCGAATTTGACGAATTTTGCCGGATTTTTTTTACTTCTTTTCAAGCCAATTTATTCCCGAACCCCGTCTTGGTCACTATGATCTCAAATGTCACATCAAACTCAGGGTTCCAACTCCACACGTATGGAAACACAAACATTATATGATAATATGTTTTCCGCTATTATCATGATACTATGCTGAAGAAGTTGTGATCATGGTATCAAAACTTGGCCGATACCGATACGTATCGGTTTCGTCGATAAACCGATACCGATACCACCCCCATACAGATATGGGGTGGCATCGGTATCAGACTGATACTTGTCAGTACCAGCCAACGTTGTTTCTGTATCAACCAATATTGTCTTAGTATCAACTGATACAACCAATTTTTATATTTTTTTACTTTTTTACAATATATATATATATATATATATAGGGAGCCGGTTAGGTCCTCCAATGGAGGACGGTGACCGTCCTCCAAGATACACATGGAGCTCCATATGGCAAAACACTGTTTGAGTGCCACGTGGACGGTTTAGATCAATATTAAAAAAAGAAATTTTGAAAAAAAACTTTTTAAACCCACAAGTTAAAGTTTGACGGGTTTCATTGGTCCACATTTCACGGTTCAAAAAACACACGGTGGAGATGAGTTTTCAATTATTATTTTTTTCAAAGATGATCTAAGCAATGCACCCGAGCTCCACGTGGCATCGAAACAATATTTTGGGTGCCACGTGGAGCTCCACGAGGAAGCTTGGAGGACGGTGACCGTCCTCCCATGGAGGACGGACACCTTTTCCATATATATATATATATATATATTGACCGATACGGTATCGGCCATACTTATCGGTCCAAGATGTACCGATACCCGATACCGTGTTTGACATCTTGGCCGTGATTCCAATGTCTGTTTTTGAGTTACATAGCTTAGGATAAATGTAATACCATACTAGCACCTGTTAGTGAGCGGATTCTGGTATATAGCACCAGATTAAGTTTAAAAAGTAACCCTACAAAATTTAAAGAAGCCAAAAAACAATACAGTGATTTTGCAATAACTAAGAGTAAAAATTCGACACATAGTAGAATATGAAAATTTGATTCCCACCTAACCATGACCTTACCTCAGTTCTATGGGAGTAGCAACAAAGTTTGCAAGCATCATACTTGGAGCATGGCAAAGATTCCCAAGCAAGGCAATAGCTATCCCACAAAGAAATACAGTGATACCTGTTTACGACATAATCAGTCCAAATAAGTAATCTACATTCCAGAAGTAGGCTTCACTATGGAAACCAATCTTGCTGAGTCATTCACATTTGGTAATAGTATACAGGTTACAGAAGGAATGGCTGATCAAGTGTTGGATCATGATTTCAGTATCTATACAGCAATGTTGGGACATGGAAATGGCCCCTTTAAGAGCGTGCTGAAAAACAAATCAGACCAGGCAGTTCAAAAGAACTCAAAGCCTGGATCATTGGACTCTTTGATCTGATCACTAGATTTGAATCTGACCAAACCACAGTGAAAGCAATTCAAGTTGATCAGAAAAGACAAAATCCACCATCGATCAATCAAGGGAAATGATATTTTCGTTTTTGTTTTCAACTCCTCTTTATGTCCAATGTGATCAATTTTAATTATTCTAATTTATTAAGGATTCTATTGTAGTGTTTGGCCATCTGCTACTAAAAGGCTAGTCTTAGCTAGGGATGGAACTTTTGTATTGGAAACAGAAACCAACTAAAAACCCGGTCTACCGAACCGACAGAAAAGTGGTACCAACTTACCCAAAACCGATTTAACCAAAACTGATTCTCAATCGGTTGGGTTTCAGTTTTGAGTGGCAGAAACAGGAACCCAGTTGGGTACGGTGATGAAACCAAAAAAAAAACAAAAAAGAAACAGAAAAACTGAAAAAAATTAAAAAATTAAAAAAAAAGGAAACTGAAAAAACCGACAAAAAATTGGTTCAATTCCGTTTTGGTTTCGAGGCTTTGGAATTGCGGTTAAATAAGTGAGATAAGAGAAGCCATCCTTATGTTTACAATGACATTGATCTTCTAATGGTGAGAACATACTTTAAGAAAGGTGAAAAACATCTTGAAACTTTCAAGAGAGGATTAAATATGAAGTGAATAAATTATTTTTGTTAAGACAGAGCCAGTAATCTGCTGCAAGGTCATTTCAAGGGAGTCTTAAAACGCAACATAGGGTACCTGCTTCCAAAAGCAAGAGACCTGAGTTCGAATCCCCTCACCCCCTTGAGGCCACCCTAGGGATTTATATCCTGTGCTGACCCGGCATGTGCTGAATTTGGGGTGCGCATGTGCCCCTGGGATTAGGCAGGTGCTCTAAGAGGCTCGGATACCCAGGTTATCAAAACAAAAAAAAGACATAGGTAGATGTTTATATCAATATGTAACTGATCAGATTGGTAGCAAAACTTGCCTAAAAATAACGTGCTGAATTTTAAAAAAATTTAAAGAAACATTGATGAAATGAGGAGTTTAAAATGTGTGATGTGGATCCAAATGATATGTGGGAATATATAGCAGGTTGTATTACACAAGTTACTAAAGAGGTACTTTGTGGAGTTCAAAGAAGAGTGATACCCATAAAGGAAACATGGTAGTGGAATTTAGAGGTTTAAAAGTCTATTGCGGGAAAAAAGACACATTCGAAGGAATTAAATAAACATGAGGCTCAGTAGACCAGGGATTGGACCTTTGTCCCAGTGAAGATGCTCTCAAGCGTGTAGCATTGAGATCGGGGGATCAAATCCCATGCTTACCTATAAATAAGTAAATAAATAAATAAAATAGGTTTAGTAAATCTTGAAAGGAATTAGTTGGTAAAAGAGGAAGCTAAGAAAGTTGTGAGTAATGTTTAGTATAAAGTTCATAACAATTTGCATGCCAGTACGGAGCGGAAAGATAAGATTCCCTTGATCTTGACCTTGACCGGTAAAGGTGTATTAAGGATGAAGGGGTCTTGATGAATGAAAAACAAAATAAAGAAAAGATGGAAAAAAATAATTTAAAGACTAGTTAAATGAAGAACGTGAGGAATATGTGAGAAAAGTGTAGCAAGATGGGAAAATAATTTACTTATTATTTATTATGAATTTTCTCTATATCTTTTAAATTTACTTCTCTTAGAATAAAAATTCAAACAATTCATAAGGCTTGCTTCTCATGCCTTCAGGTTTATGCCCCGCCTCGTAGGAGGGCCAAACGCTACGTCTTTCACCTTTAAAAATACTAGTAAACCAAATTGCTCAACAAGATATTAAAAATAAGAAAAATGCTGGAAGAATGGAGAGAGAGAGTACTGTTGTCCATTTTACAAGAATATAGGGGTCATTTAAAATCATGCCAACCATAAGTCGTACAGAAAACTTCGAAGACAGTAGTGAAGCAACATCTATAACAAAAATCAAATATTTTTGAGAACTAGTTTGGGTTTTAAGATCAACAATTTAAGTAATTTTCTTACTAAGGCAACTTATGAAAAAGTTTATATATAGTTTTTATCAATTTAGATAAGGTGCTGATAGAGTGTTGAGATAGATAATCTAGCAGATGCTAAGGAGGAAATGTATCCTAAATGAATATATAGAATTATCTGAGAATGAAGTGGCAACAACTAGTGTAAGAACTACATATGGAGAGACGGCTAAATTTTTGGTAAGAGTTGTGTTGCATCAACGGTCTGCATTGAGCATGCTTTGAATCCCTATTTGTTTGCATTAGTCATGGATAAATTGAAAATAAAAATACAAGATGAGGTTCCATGATGTATGTTGTTTGTCGATGATGTAGTTATGGATAAATTGAGCAAAGAAAGAAACAAATAAATAATAAGTTGGAACTTTAGAGACAGACGTTGGAATTAAGGTGTTTGAAAATAGCAAAACAAAAAGAGAAAATATGGAGCATGATTCAAAATCTCAGTTCACCAATACGTATTGGTCACCTTCATAACCAATAATTGTCAGTGTATTGACCGATATGTATCAATGTATCGGCCGATATATGGATCAATGCATCACTCCTTCAAGACATTATTTAAATTTAAAAAAAAATTATAAAAATATATATAATTTTAAATCATTTATTTTTTATTTATATAATATTTTTACGAATTGGAAGATGTAAAAAGTGTATGGCTCGAGTAACTTAAGGGAGACGGAAGAGGTGAATAGTGAAAGTAAGTGCATAGTGTAAAACTATGTATTTGTTTCAAAGTATCAAAATTTTCATCTGATAATTTTTATATTTGAAATTATTGGACAATACAAATGTTAATTGTTTCGTCCAATAATTTGGACGATAGAAGGGGCAGGTCGATATATATTAATAAATCAACCTGCCTCCCTCCAAAATTAATACATACTGGATGACATGAATCAGTTCAATCGAGATTCTGAAACATCATATGGAGCCCACATTTAAGCAAACATAAAAGTCTTGAGGATTAAAAAACGGTCTAATGCCACAATGTCATTGATTTCAGTATTTGGGCTCTACCATAGAGCCATATTGTGTTATAGAGGGCATCGTAAACCTAATCAATGCAGGACGGGTGAAGAGGATATCAACGTGCCTCCCTCCAAAATTAATACATATTGGATGATATGAATCAGTTCAATCGAGATTCTGAAACATCAGATGGAGCTCACATTTAAGCAAACAGAAAAGCCTCAAGGATTAAAAAACGGTCTAATGCCACAATGTTATTAATTTCAGTATTTGGGCTCTACCACAGAGCCATATTGTGGTACAGAGGACATCGTAAACCTAATCAATGCAGGATGCGTGAAGGAGAGATAGGCGAGTGGTGGGTTGTGTGATTGAAGAGTACCACTTTGGTTGAAGGGGATTTTTATAAAGCAGTGCCTGCATTGCTATATGGTACAAAGTGTTTGGTTACAAAGAAGCGAAGATGTGACAAAGGGCAAATTCGTTTACGTGTAATTTTTTGCTCGTAAAATCCACTTTCCATGTAAAATTTTGGTGACTAGATTGCTGACAAAATTTGTAATTCCACATGTAAGATTATTGTTCTTTTCACCATAAAATGTCATCATAAAGTCATCATTTTGTAAATAACATAGCTGTTTTATGACTAGTGCACTTTTTGCGAGCAATTTTTACGGATTGAATGGTCCATCCCTTGAAAGTCAAAAATCTCACATGCAAAAGCTACAACAATTTTACAGGTTCACTTTACAGCAAAATGGAACATTTTGCTACTTTTACTCCTAATAGAACAACATTTCTTGCAATTTTTGGGAATTACGACAAAACGAATGCGCCCTAAATCTTTCTGAGATGCATATATTGAGGGAGGACGCATGGAGTAACAAGAAAGGATAGAATTAGGAATGGATACATGAGAGGAAGTTTAGGGGTGAACCCAATAAAAGAGAAGATTAAGAAATATCATTGAGATGGTTTGGTCATGTCCGTTGGAGGCCCTAAAACAGCCCTTATCTGAAGGATTGAAATGATAAAAGCACAAGGAAGTTGGAGAAAAGGAAAACCAATAAAGACTAGGAGAGAGATCATAAGAAATAATATGAAAAATTACAGAGTAACAAAGAGTTTAGCCTTGAACAACTATAAGTGGAGAAATAATACTCGGAAAGCTAACCCCAAATAAATGGGACAAGGCAAAATGAAGTTTAGCAAAATTTTGTTTTATCTCCATTTAATCCAAAAGGTAAACTGAAATAAAATGATTGATAATCATGAAAATTTTTCCATCTAATTTCATTTGGTGAACCATATGATCTTTTTAAAAAAATTGAAATTTAGGACGCAGTCTCAATTGTAGATTGTTATAAATGAGAGCATTGTTGGATTTGAATAACAAATTATTTTTGTTCTGATCCTCCACCCCACAATGAATCTCATAAATATATTCAGTTCATCCCACTTTTTTGGATTCAATAAAACTAATAAGTTACTATCCTATGCGGAAAGTTCACTGGTCCTACAGACAAGTTTCAGCATCTTAGACCCAAATGACAATAGATTAAACAAAATTAAAGTGTGAGCAAATAAAAAATGTCCAGAATCTTCATACCACATATTGGGAATAATCCCAAAGTTATGCCAAGAGCAGCTGAAAATGCCAATTGCTTTGGTTCTGCGCCCCTACATAAAAAGAAAAGAAAATTTTCGACAACAATTATTTGGCAGCTCTTCAACTTTAGAAAAATTAAAACTATCAAATTTAGACAAAAGTGGAGGTAATTCAGTGGTACACTGGTACTTAAAATCTATTAGAAGCACCACTCATAGGAGCAACATCTGAAAGCACACAATGCAACAACCACCCAATACTTATTCGAGCAGTTATACAGTAACCGGACTGATCACCAGCACACGGCATGCACCGCATTGACCTCGAGATGTGACGAATTAAAGATCATGGAGATCCGTATCTCAGAGTTCGGGTGGGGCAGGACTAGCATACCATGTTCCAGAGATCCAATCGGTTGCTCTAATATGTACCTACTCATTTAATCTGTGCGATTGATCAGACCCCCGAAAAAGAAAAAACACAGAAGCGATCAATTGACACCACATTAAGAATCCCACAGCCAACCAAAATAAGAGATAGGTAGATCACACAATTCCACAACAGAAAATAAACTAAATTATAAAAACAATAACACAGTACCAAATTACCAATTTCTTAAAAAGAAAAAAGAACGATAACCCAATCCTTTAAAGCTTGCCATTTATAAAAGCTATTAAAAATACAAAATTCGAATCTGATGCAATCACCACTTGAAAACATAAAAAATCAAAAACGCATTTTACATTTCAGCAGGACAATAAAATTTGACTCAAAAGATTCAGGGATTACAAGAAATCCAACAATTCAAAAAACAAAGGGGTAAGAACTAATCGCATCCTTAACTGCATGCAAATAGAAAAATTAACAGGAGAAACATTGAAAAAAGTAGAATTACCTTCTGAGAATTTGGCGAAGAGGGTCAACGATCTTCCTATTGAACCAAGGAATCAAAGGGATCCTCAAAACCGGCATTTTTTGAGATCAAACGAACCACCCCCTTTTTCTCTCTGGATGAGTGAGGGCTACGCCTTCTTCAACAGAATTTATTGCGATCCTCTCATACGTATTTAATGTAAAAGCTTTTTCAGGGTTTATTTTGTGATATTATATTCTTTTAGAGTTTAAACTTTAAAAATGCTTCTTTTTTTTTTAAATAATAATAATTAGTTTAGAAAAGCTTTCTTGCAATGGGGATTGAGAAGATGGAAGGAGAGTCTTCTTTGTAAATTGTGAGAGAGAAAGAGTGCAAAAATTAACCTTCAAAATCAAACTACTGAACTAGAGAGGGCCTTTTTTATTTTTTATTTTTTATTTTTTGAGTTGGTGATCACGTTTACCTCAAAATTATTGATTTCTTTGTATTGGATGATGGAGATCAAGTTTACCTCAAATCTTTCAGAAAATGGATCTTGAGATCATGTCACACATATCAGACGGTAAGTTTTATGTTTCACATGACACATATCCCGAAAGAATAGCCCTAAAATCACATGGCATGTATCATACTCAAATCTGACTTTAGGGCTACGTTGTTGGGATTTGTATTATGTGTATTCGAAAACTGATTGTGTGATAGGCGTGTCATAATCTCAAGATTGAAGCAAAATTCAATCTCCATAATCTGATTCCCATCAATCAATAATTTTTGGGTGTAAGAAGATTCCGTTGGTGTTACTAAAAGGAAAAGATTAATGCACTAATATGTTTGAAGGGTATTCAAATTTTGACCAAAGTTATGAAAATCTTACAAAAAAAAAAAAAAATGAATTTTTTTTATATGGATATCCCAAAATTTGTTTTGAGATAATGTGTCACATGATATGGGATTTGATCGCAAGAATTCATTCATGCCTTTCCCCGGGGAACCATTAGTTACACATTATGAAGCTGCAACTTCATCCCATCTTCTCGACCCAAGACTTAATTGTCTGCTTTAAATCAGACAATGAAAATTATTTAGCTTCTCATCATTTTATACATTGCATCTTGAGATCGTTGTAGAATTTTAAAAGGTCAGTGTTTTATTTCACCAAACACATTTTAAAAGGTGATCCTAAATTTAGATTTGAACATAATAATGTGTCATACAATTTTAGCCTCACTCTTTGAGGTGTTTCACGTAGAATAAAAAGCCCGCCAAATATCTTAAAATTCATCCTACGAAATATAAGGACGAAAAATTATCTACATCATCCAGTTGAAAGCACTTACTGTATTCTTTATAATAAGTGGCGCATTCGATAAAATATAGTGACACATGTAACAATCAGCGGCACTTTTCTAACTAAATTAGCCACGAGTAGGTTACTTTAAACAGCTCATACAAATCGAAGCACAATTGTAATGCCTCACGAGAATACACCAAATCACACAAGATGACTTATGTACCGAGTGGCTAAATCACATGTCACGTGGTATGATTAATCTAGAATAAATCTCATTTTGAGTTGTTCAATTATGGTGCATATAATTTATTTTTATTTTTTAATTATTATTTTGACTTTTTTATCTTTTATTTGATGAGTCAAAGATAAGATAATATCCCAAATTTTTTATGCCTTGATGTTTTTTTTCAACTTTGACCACATTTTTAATGATAGAAAAGTCATAAAAATAATTTTTTTTTTTAATGGGATCTGATCGATCTTGTCTAAATTGTCATGGCCATAGTGACAAATTTCATTTTCGGTAATTTTTCGGTGGGAGTCCTTTCGGTACATTTCGGATTAATTTCGATACATTTCGGAAAAATTTTGAGAAAGTTTCGGGAATTAAAAATATATAAAATTATATATTTAAACAATTGTTCCAAGTGGCCAAGCATATCACTAACACTCAAGTATAGAACTATAGAAAGGAAATAGACAAAGTGCAGCCATGTATTTTCTAACGTGCAGCCGTGTATTTTGTAATTAGCTTTAGTCCCACATCGATGAGACGAGAAAAGTGGACACTCCAACCACCTATATAATAGGTTATGCTTTCAAACGTTCACCTAAGCAATCCACACAGGTGTGTGGTGCGTACTTATAAATATTAAGTTTTATATTATATTGAAGATGGGGCTGGGCGCTGGGAACACGTGCCGCGTACGAAATATGGACTGCGGTAGCGTACGAAATAAATCGAAATTTTGACGAAAATAACGTTAGAATCACATTTCATCGAAATTCACCAAAATTTTGGTGAAATTAATCAAAATTTGTTACTCATGGTGGATGTCAGATGATGACCAATTGATAATGGGTATAAAGATTTCTCTATACCCGTGCCTGCGCCTGTGCCTATAGTCGCAAGCCTTTTTTTTTTCAAAGGTAAGCATGGGATTAATTAGTCTTCAACATAAAGTAATCCCCAATTATTAAGCTATTCTTACCTCAGCAAATCAAATTATTAACCAATTAAAGATAAGCATGGGATACATTGCACGTAACCATTTATTGGTCAATACTCATTACTTTGATTTGCTGAAGTAAGAATAGCTTAATGATTATGCTACTTTCTGGTTTAAGACTAACTTTGGATTAAAATTAGATTAATTATTTCACCCTCACAAATAATGCATGTTGCAGTTGCAGTGTTGCACAGGTGAATCTCCCTCTACTAATCTCAGGGTATCAAAAAAAAAAAGGAAATGGTAAATGCACTTTTACTCCCTATCTCTCAAGATTTGACCAGTTTGATGAAGATTGACCTGTGCACCATACTTAAGTGTACAGGTCGAGCAACTAATGCCAACAACTCCGTGCAAGGGTGTCCACTAGGGATCCATGAGCTAGGGCAGTTGAGGTCCTATGACTCATGATAAGTGTCCCTTTTTGATTTGGCAAAGGGAGATGGAGAGTGTTATATGACGGGCAGGTTTTTATGCATGGGACGACGCAATTGGCTGCAAGTGCAATGGGGCCCAAGCAATGCAGGTTGATCTGCCCGTGGTCAGGTACGTGGCCAAGTAAATCTCACACTGATAGCCTTGATAAATGTGCTGATAATTTTGTAATCGAAATCAATGAAAAGGTCAAAAAATGAACTTTCACTAATTTTTGTGCTCATAAATAGCCATGCATTTCCATGTGACTTCCACTCACCTAATACCTCCTCACAGTAACGTCAGCCATCTAAGTATCAAGAGGGTGGGCACAGTTAACAGGATATGAGTTGGGCTTTAGGGCCATCAATGTGCCAAGTTGACCTCAAATGGCCTAAAAATATTAGGCTGGTAAAGTGCTAAAATGGTATAAAGGGACGACGTACGTAATTGGCTACACTCACCTGCATTATTGAGCTTCACTGTACCTGTAGCAAATTGTGTCACGCCACATCAGCCGCTTGTACTTTGTTTGCATAAAATATGTCACTGATATAACATTGTCCTTTTGTTTATCTGTGGCGATTCGCTTAGAACAAATCACAAGAAAGAATTTGTTCTATGCTTCCAGACAATGGGCATTCATTAAGGAAAAGGACTCTTATAGCCCTAAATAAATCCTATTTTAAGGGGGAAAAAAAGGCTACAAAGTTAGATAATGAAAGGAAAAAAAAATTCAATATCTGATACCACTTGTCGCGACTCGGCCTGCCCTGGTTTACGCATCTCTCATGCGGGGCCGGCTTGTGAGCCGGGCCGCACCCCTTCATAGTATCTATCTAATTTGAATCGGTCATTCGATATTTGCGCAAGCAAGTATTATTATTATTATTACTTTTATCAAAATTATAAATAAATAAAATATTATTTTTAGAATGAGATCCTTGGTTTCTCTACAATTTCTTGGGTTCAAAGCACTACCTGTACCCGAAACTCCATTTTTTTTCCTTGAAACCTAGATTAAGCAATCCCATATCTTTGTTCAAAGTTGTCATTCGTGCAAGAAATTTTGCATCAATGTAGCCCATTGGGGAGCGTTTAGATCAGATCTATTTCTTAGCTATCCCCTTTTGCTCCCACTAGCAACATGAGCAAGAGGAAAAAGGGTTTCTGGTCCCTTCTCAGAGACCCTATGCTGGTCCAGGCATTAAAGGGCCGCATGGTACCACTCTTTTTGAAAAATAACTTAATAAATAAAGTCCTTGACCTAACCGTCTAATCATATAAAATGTTTTAGGATCGTTTATAAACCCGTTGACTACTATTGATTTGATATTGATTTATTTTTTTATTTTTTTAGATGATCTTAAATTGACCTTGCACATATCCACGTGACACCAAAATACCAGTAGTGATTTGACTAAGATGCAATGTAGTTTCTGCACTAACACCATATCTCTTGTGCTCATAAATAAAATCTGTATCATTTGATATTCAATTAAGTTTAGCACTAACAATATCATCAAGTATGCCAAAACCCCTTGAATTCATTTTTATTTCAAATCTTATTTATTATTACATCAATAGAATAGTAAACCCAACCTCAACCAAGTCCCATTTAGTGAAAATATTAATATAAAAGGCGATGTCAAGATTGATTGATTTTGGGAGAAGTAAGTGGAAACAGAGTGAGTAATTCCGGTTCGGCATTTCCGGGTCTGGACCGGGGTGACGGGTGCAAATAAAACCGCCTTTCTCTTATCGCTTTCTCCTCTTCTTCTCTATTTAAATCTGAATCAACCACCATTTCTTCCTCGAAAATTGACAGATGAGAGAAAATTGTCGAAGGTGTCAAAGGAGTTGAAGGAGTGTTTAAAGGGCTTGTCGTAAAACCGGATGCCGATGGCGATAAAACTGTGGGACTCATTGGAAAACCAGTTTTGGTAGTGTGAAAAACCGGTTCAGTTACTTGAGAACTGGGTATGGGAGGGGGCAAACCGGGCTGATCCGGCTTGAAGTGATTACTGGGTTTTACTATCTCAAGCTTTGGCCTTGCATATTGCCTTCTTTCGTGGAGTTTGAAAGTCGGTTTCTTGACACCCACGACGACTTTCGATGCATCCGTTGATGGAGATGCCGTCGGTGTTTTATGGTCTCCTTCGGGTGCACCGGTCAGGCGTTGGACAAGTTCCCGAAAGGTGCTCATGTCGGCTTGTACGAATGTCGTAGGGGGTGGCGAACCGTGAGGGGCCCGGCTTGTTGACTTTTCCATGGATGCCTGTGGTGAGAGGCAAGTGTGGAGTACTCCTATGGATGTTAATAGAGCAGGCCCCACTGGAATGTGGAGTCTTTGAGGAGACCCATGTTGTGGAGCACCTAAGAAATGCCTGTACAAAAATGTTGTTTTAAAAGATTAGAACCCAAGCAGTGGAGAGGGCATTATTTGGGCCACAAATTTTGAAAAATGATGTTTGGTCCTACAAGAAAACAAGCCAAATGCATGTAATACTCAGGAGTTCAGAATAGAGGGTGTGATGCTTGTTTTTTTCTTGTTTAGTAGGAAGATTGAAACTGTAAGTTTTGCAAACTTGTTGGCTCCCAATTCGGTCAACTTAGATAGCTGACTTCCACTTTTTGTAGGGATAAAAAGTAACGGAATTTTGGTAAAATTCACTTTATGGCATTATGTATAGGTATCATGAAAACTAGGTTACAAATTTTTAGCCGCTTCTCATTTGAATATTACAGATGTCAATGCCCCTTAGACTGATGTTTCAGATTTTGTTGGTGAGAGATTGGTAGTAAACCATTAACCCAATTAAAATTCAACTGTCTTTTACAGCCTTATTCTTAAAGTTTAATTCCATGGTTTGCCACAAAATAAAAAAGATACTTTGAAGATTAAGAATGCCAGCTGGACTTCTACCTCATCAAATACACTATTGCTAATGCGAATTAGCTGCATACCACTTTCTTATATTTTGTTCAAAAAATCTATTATTAAACCCTAAAAAAAAGAGAGTAAAAGCTCCATTAGAGAAGTTAAAAAATAATTCAGCTATGCTCATGAAAGAAACTTAATTTTTTTTAACTTTTATCTCTTTACTGCAATACAAGAATTTGATTACATTACCCCGGCTCTTCCTTCCTTCAACACTGAAAATATTAAATTATTCCCTCAACATTGAAACAGATAAAAGAAAATTTTAAAGATAGACTAATATATAGCTTTCGTCTTATTCATTCGAAAACTCAATCCAATTTCTGACATGTAGAAACAAACAAGCAATCTGAAAAATTAACTTACACATTGGCAAAAATTCAATAATTCAATAATTCAAGAGTACCCGTATTGAAAAAAGTTCAGTAAAAAGGAGAAAACAACATATTATAATATCTAAAATGTAAAAAAAAAAAAAAAAAATTGCAAAAGAAAAATCTAAAGATTACCCAAATAAAATCTGGTTTATTGAAGCAAATCTTGAAGTGTATCTCACCAGCGGGCGAAAATTTGAACTTTTCGGCCAGTTTGGCTGGCCGAAAAGAGAGAGAGAGAGAGCGAGAGAGAGAGAGAGAGAGAGAGGAGATATGTTGTGGAGGAAAAGAAGAAGGTTGCTTATAAGAAAAAAGAGAGAAGAGGATTTCTGATTGTTTGAAAAAAGGAACAACGAAAACGAGTTGGAAGAGGGGTGTGGCAAACGGTAAGACGCCAGTTAGGACAAAGCAAAGGGCGACCTCAGACAGTAGAAACCGTCTTCTGCCACCTCAGCTGTTTGTTTAAAAGCTTGAAAAGAAT
Source organism: Chloranthus sessilifolius (assembly GCA_021018995.1). NCBI lineage: Eukaryota > Viridiplantae > Streptophyta > Magnoliopsida > Chloranthales > Chloranthaceae > Chloranthus > Chloranthus sessilifolius. Next base: position 733,134 of record CM037597.1, read on the forward strand.
GAATACATAATTCACAAATGCCCCTAAATATAGCTCAAAATGGTGATCCATAACTCATGCCAATTGGCCTTAGTTAAAATTACTCACATTACCCTTGCTTTCCTTACTAAAAATATAATTACACCCTACCTTTTAAGAAAGTGCTACTTTAAATTCCCAAGCCTTTTTTTTTTTTTTTTGTTACAATCCCATCACATCACTTTGAATCAGATGATGGAGATCATTTTGTGCCTTAATGTTTCACACAATAAATCTTAAAATTGGCCTACTATCAGACGTTCAGATGATGACTCTACGTGTATGTGTGCCACCTAAAATAATTGTCAAATTGTTTGATGATTGGCACATATCTCAAAAATCTACTGTGTGAAAAGTAGGGACGAAAAAAATTCACCAGTCAAAGCAACTAACAGCTCTTCGCTTTGCTATGAGTGCTGGGCTGTAACAAAAAAGAGCTTATCTAATCTTTTTACAACTCATAATTATAAGGTTACCTCTATTTGCACCCATTCCAACCCATGATTTGGATTGGGTTACTTTGTGGGATGTTACATGTGGAGTCGCTATGTCTTCCGTTTGATGGCAACTCTTTATTCCGTCGACGAGTTCATTATCTTGTTGTGTGTAGTTGTAGTTGACTTATGGGAATTGGTCCAACATCTACATCATGTGATTCAAAGTAGCCAATGCTAATTAAGTAAACTGCTCAATTGATTTGAGAGTTATAAAGGATTTTTTTTTTAGCCCATTCTTTAGGATAGAGATCTTTAGCTCACGACCACCTGCACACATTAAAAAAAATGACCTGTTCCAAATCCCTGTTTGGAACGGGTTAGTTACCCTATGCCCACCCACTAATGTGTAGAACACCTGGTTCTTATATTATTTTTTGGGATGCGTGTCACATGAAAACAACATGTGAGTTGTCCAATAGTGCGTGCATGATCGCATGATGAACTGTGCAAAAGATTGGGACAAACAATGATTACCATAGTCTAATTCAAAGCAGTCAAAGGCTATAAAAAACTAACAGTATGTTATATTTTTAAGGTAGCTATTAGTTTTTAATAGCTTTTTACTACATTGAATCGGAAGATGGAGGTCATTTTTCATCCTAATCTCCCCATAAAATAACTTAAGATCATGGGGTATCTTCAGACAGCTCACATGTTGATTCCAAGGCGTACCATCAAACTGCTCACGTGTTGATTCCAAGCATAGTCACAAAAATCACCAAATTTTTAAAAATTTTGTGAATAATTTTTAAGGTTCTGGAATTAATCCCATATTTTTCAAAATTTTGTTTGTATCAAAAAGTCGTGAATGATTCACAAATAAATCTTATATTTTTTTTATTTTTTCCCTCCGATTTTTCCTCGGAATATTTCGAAACTTGTTAGATTTTTCAGAATTTTAACATCCCCGAATTATTACCCAACCCGGACTTGGTGACTAAGATTCCAAGTCACAAAATGCACCAAAAGTGATTGGGAACCAGGAGCATCTACGTTGGAGTGGTGTACTCTACAGTTTTAACAGGTGTAAATAGGGGTACCCTACTTATAATATGGATTAGATTAATGGCCTGAGAGGCATGACAACCCATTTTAGGTGATGTGACATCTTTTTGGGGCAATCCAAGTCATCAAAAATGTGAGCAATGGGTACAAATATTACATTTGTTGGAGGATCTGAACCGTGGGATCTATGCAATCAAAAAAAATCTAGGAGTCCACATGGCATAAATAACACCACTAGATTGGTCCAGCATTAAAATTTCATCCACAGGATTGGATATATTGCTAACCATATAAATATGATTTTGAAAGTTAAAAGTGGACCATTGTCTACATTCAATTGAAGAGATTCATCTTACGTACTTTTATCAACCGTTGATCAGATGGCTGACATTGTTTTATCAATCTGAACTTTGTGGTTAGCCAATAATATGATGGTGCTGTCCTCCGATATGGACTCATAAGCATAGTCACCAAGCTGGGGTTCAAGAATAGGATGGGACACACCCATCAACCCTTAGGGATTAGTCTAAGCATAAACTTAGGGTATTACTCAAAATTATAAAAAATCAAATAAATAATAAGTCCAAATGTGACAAAATAAATAAATAAATAAATAATGATGCCACGGATTTCAAGACCCTCACAATCTGTGAACCTATTTTTGATAAATCACTGAAATTACAAGTATGCCTACGTATAAAATCCCTCTTTGTCTATTGTCTACGTATAGCGTGCCCAGAGACTATTGTTCATCCTCTAAAAGGTATGAACAAATATAAAAATTATTGTGCACCTTTAAACTCACCCACCAAATTTTTGAGTTCACCCATATTTGAAACACAGTGACTGCATCGAATCAGACAATGGAGATTATATATCCTCCCAATCTTTCATACGATGGGTCTTGAGATTATGGGTGTACCATCAAATGATCGGTGTTTATTTTACGTGCACACATCTCAGAAAAGTGACTTTTTACATCATGTGTATACTCAAAATTGATTTTAAGGTCACTTTTTTGGGTGTGTACCACATGAAATTAAAAATCGATCATTTAATGGTAAGCCCATGATCTTAAGGTCCATCTTGTGAAAGATTGGGACAATAAACAATGTCAATCATATGATTCAATGCAGTCAATGTATTTCAGCATAGGTGAACTCAAAGATTTGTTGATAATTTTAAAGGTACTCAAAACTATTTTAAAAAATAACAATTTATTGAATATGTTGTAAATTATCATAATTTAATTATAAAATTTACGAGTTTATAAAAAAAAAAAATATATATATATATATATATATATATATATTCCTTTTTAAGAGTCATGAATAAAACATGATTTATTCATTAAGCAAATAAATCATGTTTTAATAACGAACTTTGAGAAAGTCAGAAATTTCCGTAGGGGCAAGGGCTCGTGACCAGCATTTAAAAATTAAATAGTGTTTAAATGACTTTACATTATTAAAATATTATTTTTGATCTTACAACTTAAAAGTGTAATTTATTATTATGTCAAGTGGCATATATCTAAATTACCCAAATGGTAACCTATCATTGGAATATGTCTCTGCCTAATGAAACATATCAAAAAGTGTATGTAGACCATTCAATTGAAAAACTTTAATATCAACCAGAACACAATAAGGTAATATTAGTCAACAAATCGGATGGTTTAAAATCTTTCTAAAATACCTTTTTGGGCTTGTTGTATTTCAATCTATTATCTATCACTTTGATGGTTCCCATCACCCACATTTTAAATTGTTGATGGTGAAAGATATTTTAAAAGAGTTTTCCAAATGATTGAACCTAATTTCATGTCAATCAGATCTGGAGGCATAGATATGAGAAAATCTTGACTTCCACAGCTTTCAGTTTTGATGGGATGTCGAATTGGTCAAATTACGAAGAAAAGATCTAGGATGGTGACCGGAACATGGCAGTGCCAAGAAGATTTAATGTATTCTTTATCTTTTTCTACCCACCCAAAAGGTAGTTGGTACATTGCATTGACCAACTAGATTGAGGGCAGATGATAAGTCGCAGCAGTGACTACCGCTATCACCTTACAGCCCTGTCAGATCTCTGCAGTCAAAGCTGACCGGAAGATGAATGGTCTACTAGCTCGAGTCACGATATGACTCGAGTCAGGTCATCATTACCTCTATCTATATATATATATATATATATATATATAGATATATAAAAAGGGAGAGAATGGGTTCAAAACTTCAATGCCACTGCGGGTGGTCGGGTATAAATCAGTTAGGGTCCATTTGTTATCTATTTGAGGGATCGAATTCTTTGACAATTTGTCTATGGAAGATAAGTCATCCAAAAAATTTGGGAGTGATTCGGTACATATTTATCATTAAAAATGTGGTCAAAGGAAAAAAATTTTAATGCACCAAGATGTATGATTGGTACTCAAACTTCAACCACAATTTTGACTTGCAAATTTTATTTTATTTTTCAACTTTTTTTATACTTTATATGTCACGTGGCACATAATTTCAAAACAATTTGGACACACATGCCAAATGTCAAAACCCACCCCCTCCCTTATGAGTTTAAACCCATTGTCCCATTTTCTATAATATATATATAGGTAGAGGAGAGGATGCGGTCAGGCATAAAGATATCTATGCGCCTATTTATATCGGCGTGACACATAACACATTTTTCTGAAGTAACAAGAGGCGCAGGACCCACTTTACTAACTAGAATTAAAACTTTTAAAATATTTTAAAAGTTATATTCCCTTTCAACTGTCATATTTTATATTTTAGATGTAATTTTCTTTCTTTTTCTCTTCTCTCTTTTTTTTCAAAAAAGTGTCATACTTATTTTTTCAGATCTATTTTATTAAAAAATGTAGCTCTCGATAGCGAAGCGCTAGTACCTCGGTAACGAAGCACTGACACCAAGGTAAAAAAGCATTGGCACTCGGGAGAAAAGCGCTAACACCTCAATAGCGAGGTACTGACACCCCATTTTATTTTATTTTGCACCCCGGTAACGAAGCGTCAACACCTCAACATTGGCACCTCGATAGCGAGACGTCGGCACCCCAGTAGCTAAGCACTGGTACTCCTTTAGTGGAAAAGAGGTGGGTTGGTGGAGTTTTGACACTCACATGATCAAACAAAAGGTATTTTTAAAAGGTTGTCTATTTTTATAAAAATAAAGATAACTCTAGTTAAAACATGATTAAATGACTATAAAGCAACACTCATCACATCACAAAAAGGTGTTACTTGTCGCACCCATATCAATAAGCCCAAAAATACCTCTACCCCAGACGCATTTTCTAAAGGTTCACATATATATAAGCAAAAGGGAAAATGCGCCCGAACGTAGAAATATCTCTACGCCAATTGATATGAGCGCGACACGTAGTGCCTTTTTTGTAGAGTGATGGGTGGTATGGGGCTCACTTTACTAAGAGCATCTCCATAAAGGAGGGCTAAATTTAGGTAGCTAAATACCACTTTAGCTACTACTACAGTAAAAATCACTCCAGCAGGCACTCTATTTTAGCTACTCCTTTCTTTAAAATATTATTTTTCATTCTTATTTTATTATATTTTGCTACCCACACTTAGGGATGCAAGTTCGGTATACCGAATCGAACCAAACCAAACTCGAAATTTTCGGTGTTCGGTTCGGTACACCCCAAACCGAAATCGAATCGAAACCCATTTGGTTTGGTTCAATTTTTTTGTTTGAAATCGAAAATGATTTGGTTTGGTCGGGTATCTTTTCATTTTTTTCGGGTTTTTTTTCGGCTTCAAACCACCCAAACTGAACCGAACAGAGTCGGTTTGGTTTGTGTCGGTTTCGGCTCGGTTCAAATTTTTCTTATGAAATCGAAACCGATTTAGTTATGTTTTGTTTTGTGTAGGTAAAATACCTACTTCTTTTTTTTAGGGTATTTTTTTGACTTTTTCGTTTTTTTTTTCGGGTTTCGATGTGATTTGGTGTAGGTAAAATACTTACTTTTTTTTTTTTTTAGGGTATGTTTTTGCTTTTTTCGGATTTTTTTCGCTTTCAAGCCACCCAAACCGAATCGAATTGGGGTTCGGCTCGATTCAGTTTGTGTCAGGTTTCGATACGGTTTCGATTTATTCTTTTTTTATTATTTTACTATTAGATAAGAGAGAGAGAGAGAGAGAGAGAGAGTGGAGAGAAGAGAGAGAAAGAGACTTATCTTTAAAAAAAATATATTATTTTAATGTTTAGCTACTACTACAGTAATAGCTAAATTTAGCTATTACTGTAACAATAGCTATATATAGCGTGTGGGATGGTGCTCATGCTGGAGCTCAATATACACACTTTGGAGCGCTATATTATCAATGGCGTGTGAGCTAGCTCTCTTGTTGGAGACGCTCTAACTAAGGTCAAGCATTTAAAATATTTTTAAAATTATATTCCTTTTCAGCTGTCATTCTTGACTTTTTTAGAAGTCTTTTTAAATTATTTTTTTTTCTCTCTTCTCTCTTATTTTTTAAGTCTCAGACTTACTTTTTCAAATATATTTTACTCAAAAAATGTGAGCATTCGATAGTGAAGCACTCTTATCTCGGAAGCGAAACACTAGCACCCTAACAACGAAATTTTGGCACATTGACACTGGGGTGCCGGCGCCTCTATATCCAGGTGTCGGCGTTTCGATAAAATAAGGGGAAAAAACGGGGCATCGGTACCTCTATATAGAGGCGGCATTTCGATAAAAAAAAAAAATAATAATAAAAAATAAATTTAGTAAGGCGCGAAACCTTGATCGTCAGGTGCAGCTCGCTTATCGGAGGTGTCGGCGCCTCATTCTTCGGTCTTGGTAACTGTCGAGGTGTTAACGCTTTGCTATTGGGTGGCCACATTTTTTGAGTAAAATATACCTGAGAAAATAAGTCTAACACTAGAAGGAGACTTTCTTGGAAAAATATATAGAAACAAGAAAAAAGAAAGAGACTTTAAAAAAGTGAAGAATGACAACTGGAAGAGAATTTAACGTTTAAAATATTTTAAAAGTATAACCTTAATTAATAAAATATACCTAAAAAAAAAATTTAAAGAAACAAGAGAAAAGAAAAAGACTTAAAAAAATGTAAGAATGACAGCTGAAAGGGTATTTAACTTTTGAAATATTTTAAAAGTGTAACCCTAGTTAGTAAAGTGGGTCTCATGCCACTCATCACTTTACAAAAAGGACGCTAAATATCGCACCCATATATATATATATATATATGCGCCGGATCTAGCAAAGGGTCCGTGAAAAAGTACCTCGATTCGTGTGTCACATGGCACACATGTAAGCAATCGATGCCCAGTCCAGTATCCAGTCAGCAATCAATGAAGCGTCACTGTCAACCCAAACATAGCAAGACTTCCTCAAATCAAAATCAACGATCAAGATTTAGCAAGATCACACCAGAAATACTCAACATACATCTTCGATCAAAATAAAATTGCTAGGGCATTTTTTGGCATACTCATTATAGTCCTAAAACCATATTATTTCTTCCATTTTTATTCATCAATTTATCAATGAATGTCATGTGCTATATAGCCATTGCCTGCTTATTAACCTGTCCAAACCATAGTCACCAAGTCTGGCGTTTAGCAATTATTCGGCAAGGTTTAAAAACGACAAAATTCAGCACGTTCACGGAAAATTTCAGAGAAAAATCAGAGAAAAGATTAAAAAATAAACTTAAAAATGTAAAAGAAAAAATTTAAGAAAATATTAAAATTCAGGATTCATTGAAAAATCTTGCATTATCAGTGAAATTTTTTTAAATTCGTGAGCATATGAATTTTTCATATATTTGTGAATAATTTGTAAAATCTTAAATTTGCGAATTATCGGTAATTTTCAAAAATTCTGAAAATTTGGTGACTATGGTCCAACCTAAAGCAAACTTCTATAGAGGTAGATGTGAGGGCATTCAGGTCATCCACTTGTGGTGGAGGTTTCTTGTTAAAAATAAAATGAAAAAGCTTTAGAGTTCCAAACAAAGTTGAATTTGTATAGAATAGGAGAAAAGAAACGAGCATATAAATAATAGCATAATTCAGCATTGCTTGAAGATGCAATCATCCCTTAAAATATATAGAGAAGCTAATTAAAGAAGTTCCAAACCCTTAAGCCTGATGCATCTATTCTCCCAACTTTCCTTTAAAAGGCTCTTAGACTCCAATTTGGAAGTGGGATCTTTCCAACTCCATAATTAGTATGCCTTTTGTGTATGAAATATGAATTCAAATTTCAAATTATCTTTTTTTTTTTTTGTTTGGGTAAATAGTTATTCCAAGGCCATCTTTATTGTTGCTTTATCACTCGAAACAAATCCAAATTTGAACGTTTTTCGATATGAAACAGAACGGAAAAATGAGAACAGTAATTAATCAACGGTAAAGGGTCACACACCGAGAGTTGGGCTTTATTTTTTGGTGTAATAGCAAATATCGTTGGTTTCATACTTCCGAGAAGCTAACACTATAACTCTAGTGAGATGTGGAGTATCTTTTTAATGATGAGGCACCATTGCCGTCCGATTCAGATATGAGGCACCGTCAGCCGTGTAACGATATCGACGAGTAATTTTTTATTTTTTTCTTAAATGCGGATGGCGGTAGTGTGAACATCGCTACCTGCCTTAGTTTTTCATTTAAGATCTTATTACAGAATATTACACACAACTAGACAATCTGAGGAATGAGCAAAAGCTTGTAGCTACAGATTGATCATTAAATAAATAAAAAATGGTTCACCTGGTTGCCATATTTATTCATATCTTCAAATCACTATGGAGAGCACTCCTCTCCATCTGGCAAGCCAGGTAACTTTTGATGAAAACCTAAAGAGGCATGGGCATGCAATAGAGGGTAGGATACAAGGATCTTAAAGTAGCAGTGTGGGGTTCCAACTTCCAACCCGGCTAACCCATTAAAATCGAAATTACAGGTGGGCTGGAAGGAGAAAAATTCAGTAACTGGCCTCGATAAATGATTGTTTCATTCGCAGTCAAAACATGTAGACACCTCTTCACGGTAACAGAAAACCTTCCTCGAGGCAATTTGTTCTTACGTCTTGCATGAGACTCTGAAGTAGAGTCGGATGGCTTGTAACGACAGCGTCTACACGTTCAAAAAGCATTCTCCGCATAGAATCCTCATCATCAACTGTCCATGAATAGACTTTCTTGTCCCTCCTGTATCATGGCAATTCCACCAGCAAGATATGATATGTGCAACAGAAGTGAGCAATCCATGGAATCCTTAGCATCCAAGAACACTGGTGTACATAGTTACCAAGTCGGAATTCGGGAAAAAATCGGTAACATTCGGAAACAAAATCAGGAAGCATTTGGGAAAGAGTAGTGAAAATATTAGAAAATAAATATTTGTTGACGAAAAATGAGGAAAATTTCAGAAAAAATCCATAGAACTGCGTTTAAAACGTAATTTTTTTTTAAAATACAAGTATTTTATAAAAAAATGCATTTAAAACGTGTTTCCAACGTTTTATGAAAAAAAGCATTTTAAATAAGTTTTCTTAAAAATTTGCTACGTAAAAATCGCAATTTAAAAAAAATACAAGTATTATATAAAAAAACGCATTTTAAACGTCTTTATGACGTTTTATGAAAAAAAATGCATTCAAAATAAGTTTTCTTAAAAATTCGCTCATTTTGGGATTATGCTCGTGTAAACAATTGCACCCAAGTATGACACTTACTAATAAAAAAGGCGCAATCTTATTTTTGGACGTACCCGTGTAAGGTGCTCACAAGTTTCTCATCAATCAAATGGTGGTAGACACCGACAACCCCCGCACCTTTCATCCTCAACAAGTTACTTCTGGCACCCGTAGAAGGATCTTTCATGACAATGTACCCTACCTGAAACCAAACAAATAAATAAATAAATAAAACCTTCAAGCTCCAATAAAATGCAACGATGAATGAGAAACACCTCTAATGAAACATGTCTTTTTTGGTGAGAGGCTGATATTTGTTGCTCTTTACCCAGTTATGAAGACCCAGGCCCATGAAGTAGGCCTTCGTAACGGCTTGGAAAATATCCAGAAAAATTCATCTAATTCGGGAAAGAAACGGTCAAAATTCGGAAAAACAATACTTATTAAAAACTATAAAAAATAGAAAAGTTTGAAAAATTTTGAAAAATTCTTGAAATCACAAATTTTTTTTAAAGTTACGAAGAATTATAATTTTATTCGGTTTTTCGAAAAAACAATTTTTTCAAAAAGTCAAGAGAATTTGGACACTATATGCTTACAATTGATCTCAAGGGGTTAGGTGAGCTGGCCAGGTACCTACTTCCAAAAGCAGAAGACTTGAGTTCGAATCCCCTCCCCCCTGAGGCCACCCTAGGGATTTATATCCTGTGCCGACCCGGCATGTGCTGAATTTGGGGAGCACATGTGCCCCTGGGATTAGACGGGTGCTCTAAGAGGCCCGGATACCCGGGAATAAAAATAAAAAAAATTAAAAATAAAAAGAGTGAATTGCTCGTGTCTTTGCTTCTCAATCCACAACAGGCTTCAGCCACCCTAAACACCTTCTCAAAAGTTCAAATAATAGTTTGTAATAAAAGTCAGGAAGAAATATTTACCGTCACATCTTGCGATAGTCTAATTGCGTCCCTTCCTAAAATGTCACTTTTGGCCCAGACAAGACAATTCATACACTGGGTTTTCTCAATCTGCCAAACAATGTAACAAAGGCCTCAGAAGCTATGTAACAACATTCCAAATCTCAATGCCTATGAGAAAATATGCAGCCTACATAAAAATATTTTGCAAACAATATTGGGAAAAAATTTTGCAAACAGTATGTGAAATATATTGTCAGAAGTACATCCAAATATACTAAAATGACATGATAATAGAAGTGGAAAGAAAATTCATTTTTTGTGATTGTTATGTTGATGGGTCCCCCTTTCCCTCATGGGTGCTATATATATATATATATATATATATATATATATATATATATATATATATAGAGAGAGAGAGAGAGAGAGAGAGAGAGAGAGAGAGAGAGAGGAGAGGATATGTGTCTGAACACAGCCCTTAAGGACTACACCCGGACGCCAGATCACATGCCAAGTGGCATGAGATACCCAAAAAAAAATCTGTTTTGGGTTGTCCAGCCACATGGCATGTGGTTTAAAAAGATTTTGGACTTTTTGGTACTTATTTCATGGATCAAAAATATGATAACGACCAAACAATTTGGTGCATTGAATTTGACCACGTTTTCAACAGTCAGAATGCATCGAACCAAGCCCAAATTTTTTGCATGGCACTTGATTGATCTTGTCCAAGTTTCCGTGGCACCCAATCCTCGTGATTGGTGCCACATGGTGCCCAGCTGGACCGAGTGGAGCAGTTAGAGCTGCACTCCAACACGTAGTCCCAAGCCTCATATATATATATATATATATATATATATATATATATATATATATATATCGGCTGGTACAACGTACAGTGCTGCTACCTGTACACACACACACACAAGTTTGCATTCCACGTGGACCTACATAGGAGCGATTTATAAATATTTAAAAAAAAATTACCATTAGACCAATGGTGGTCAATTGTTTAAAAAATGAACAGTAAAATGAAAGACCATATATATATATATATATATATATATATATATATATATATATAGAGTGGAACAGAAGAGCACAAGCAAACTTACTACAGAGAGTACATCTCTCGCAAGCCCTTTTTCATAATATGGAGGGCCAACTTTTACATCTAGAATCACTTTTCTAACCGACTTTGATACTAACTGCAAGGTAATCCATGATAATGTTTTAATTAACTTCTACCGATATTGTCAAATTAATATCTTTTACAGGTAAGCTATTAAGACCATAAAAAAGTGGATTCAAAGTAGACAGGATTACACATGATGGTTCAACCAAATAAAGAAAAGCCTCTGTTGAATTACCATTAAAGCTTCTTCGACAGAAGGGATTTCTTGATTGTGAAACTCTTGTGGAAATTGAAAGCCTGCATCCAATTCTTTTATCTACAGCCACAGACTAAATTATATTCTCGTCAATAAAGTGCACTTGATAACCAGAAGCAATACAAAGATCCCACAAATTTTAGACTCTATAGGTGTCTTCTAACTTTCAAATTCAAATGCAAGAAGAGAGTATGAATAATGTCACTGGTCATTCTAAAACCTGGCAACTCGCAGTAACTCAGCTATGATTCTTAAACTACCCCATATATAAAATATTTTTGTAGGATGACGTATTAGACACCCTATCTTATGCAGCTGTCTTTCTCTCATTATGGAATTAAGAGAAGGGAAGGAAGGAGGGAAGAAAAATCACAGGTTTATTATCATTAGGAAACCACTACATGCATTCAGAAGTTCGGCTCTTGCACACAGACTTGGCCTTTTCATGCATAGTTCATGTGCAATTGCAAAGTCCCAACTTTTGTGTGGAAGTAGTGGCTCCCCTTCTTACTATTTTTTTAGGCATGTGAATCAAAGGGATTATTATCGAATTTTTTCTTCCTTTTCCCTCTTTTTTTGTATGTATGTTTTTGCTAATTTTTCTTTTAAAACTATTGTTTATATTTTTATAAAACTTATATATTTTTAAATATTTACTAAAATAACGAGTCAGTCAGTCAAGTATTATTCGAGTCTTCAAATTAACTCGACCCAACTCATTTTTGAGTCTAGTTGAGTTTTCGGGTTTTCGAACCATGATGCCACTAATTTCACTAACATGAAAAGTGCATTTGAAGCAGTAAATTAGCAATCAAATAGGCATCTCATAGTAAAACTAAAGAGCCATAGGTTTTTAGCTCATGCTAAAAAATTGGGCATCATGGTCAATTTTCAAACACTATCTATACCCAGCAATATTGACAAAATTGTTTTCTAGAGTTATGCCATCTCTAGGATTACAAAGAATATATAAGTGCAGAACATGTTTGATGCTCCAGAAATTCAATTGGATGATAAAAAAGAAAGAACAATCATCATCATTTAATTGGATAACATAGTTAAAGGCCTAAGTGTCATCATCATCAATGCCGTGTCCATCTACTTGGGGTTGGCTTTGTAAGTCTTATTTCTCCACCAAAATTTGGCAAGATTTCAAAAGCTAGCTGCCAACTCCACGAAAAGGCAGAACTAATCTAAAAATAAATCATAAAATTCATGATTACCATTCAGACTTACTAAGGATATGATAGCATTCAAATGGATGGAAAATAAGATCTGACCAAATCAAATTAATTTTTTTTAATGAATAACAAGGGGTTCATTCATTGATCAAATCAATCATATTCTAACTGACATTGCATTTATATTCCCATTTTTAATCAATTCACAACATTGCATGGAATTGCTGTACAGGTATAAATAATCTATAGCATAAAGAACAATTAGCCATAGGAAAGAAGATAGTTTAGTACATTACGAGCAATCCATTTATAAACTTGAAAGATAAAAAGTACTTTTTCAAATCACGATGTAATGAAACCTCATATTTCATTTTTTTAATCCACTATTTTAGGATGAATAAAATAAAGACCAACCAAACTTAAAGTAAATTATTAACAATACTAGTGAAAATGCTCAAGGCCTACTGCATATCATGCCAACTAACCAGCATCCAAGAACAGGGAAAGGGTTAAGTCATTAGATGAGTCAGCTTGTAACATTCATACTGGCCCCAACACTTGAATCGCTTATAAAAGTTAAGCACATACTGCAGTCCCTATCATACCAGTCCCCTACACATTCATGGCAGAGAATTCTTCAACTAAAAACGATCCAGGAACAAACAACCTTTGCCACATCGATTAGCGCCTCATTGCTCCCACAATTAACAAGGTCTCGTATGGTAACTATTACTCACTAGCTGAAAGTTCATGCAACTAAAGCTGTGTTACCTAGACACGTGGCACAGTGCCAAGTGTCAAGGTGTCATAGATGTTTGGGACACCAACTTCTAAAGATTCTAATACAGGGGCACAACCTTAAGAAAAAAATATATCATAGATAGAAAAAAATTGAAGGGAAACATTAAATAGTCAATTGAGATATGTAATGAAAAGATACATAATGTATGTCATGAACCTAACTAAAAGAATACTATTTATACAAATCGTTTTCAAGGACCCAAGCTTTTTATTTTAAAAGTTACTGAACTTTATACACTTTTTTTATATAAAACGACAGTTCATTTTATCGTGTTAGACGAGAAATATTTTGATGGTACTATATGGTATTTTCATACATGTGTAGAAGTATCGTGCTGTGTTGAGGAGTGTCCAAGTGCCACCAAGTGTCGGCACAGCAAAAATCCCAAAAGCAGTAGTGTCTAGGTAACACTGGACTAAAGGTAGAGCAATTTATAAAGTGTACAAATTTCGGACTTTTTAGTTTCTTTTACAATGATTTGAGAAACCATGATAAGTAATCTTTCAGTGGTTGAGAAAATATATGTATTCCTTGAAGAAAAGGCATGTCTGTAGTATTTAATTGAAAGGAGAATATGCATCCACCATAAGAAACAAAAAGGAGGTTCATCTCTCTCAGAATACTTTGAAAGCGACATTTTGTACTCCAAAGACTACTTCATGCACTTAAAGTCATTATTGTAAGCTAAGTAGGTAAATTCTCACCTCATTCATGGTCAAGTACCCAACTTTTGCAGTTGTGTTACCAGATATCCGCTGCAAATCCCTGCCTGTGCCATGTGAGAATTAAGTCTACAAGTACTTTCAAGATACAAATTTCAGCCACTGCACTATAGATAGCCAAAGCAATAGTTTAAAATCTTGGGCGATACCAAGACATATCAGACCATGGTTTAAAATTTTGAACAATACCGAGATGTATCATACGATGTCTTGATATCAGAGCCTGATAATGCAAACCATATTTTTTTGGATTGACCAAAAAAAAAAATCCATACAGGGAAAATTTTCCCAAGGGTATAGCTGATACCAGAGAATGCAACCCAAATTCGATAGCTGGAAAATAGAACCCAATATAGGAATTTTTCTCACAAGACTACTACAGCCAGACAATATGGGCTCTAATACTGAGAATTTAAACTTGGCTGGAAGAGACATTTTCAAAGATTTTTCATGCCAAAAAAAAAACACTATGACAGCTACACAGCTCCAAATACATCTCCTAAAAATGACAGAAGGCACCTTTTACTCAATAGTGTCCATGCATGAATAGTTACTTCCAAGAAAGCAGCACAAGCATTATTTAGATCCGCTCTCCATAAAAAATGGAGCAGGAATTACAAGCCAACAGTTTTCTATTTAATTGTTCTTAAGAAAATTTTTTCTAATGCACCTTGTACTTGATATCAACGATGACAGAGGCACTTCTGTATAAGGAAAAGTGAGCCAATCCACTAGCATTAATCAATGCTTTATATCTTATCTTTGGTCTCAAAACCTTTATAAACGAAAAATATGGGTGATTATGGCTGTGTTTGGGATTGCAATTTGGAGGCAAAGAGCAGCTCTCTGATCTGGCAAAGCACATTAGTATGGAACTGTGTTTGGTTGTAAGTGCTCTTAGCTCTTTCGGAGAGTGAAAGAGGTGAATTTGGTTCTCTTTAAAGAGCAATATGCTCTTTTAAGTGGGCTGCTCTTTGCCTTCAAAGAGCAATCCCAAACACAGCCTATATCATCTCAGCAATCTCTGTTGTCAAAAGCCCTGCCTAGGCATCTACACCCAACTGCAAGTTGGGGATAAGAGACGAAGATGGAAAAGGGAAAAGGAAAGATTATAAAATGAGGATAACTGGTAGGAGAAGATGAAGAAGAAAGGAGAGATCGTGTGAAAAAAGGTGCTTCAAGTCAATGTGACACTAGCACATCCATATAGTAAAGAGAACTCTACAAGCTACAAAATACCCTTATGAAGTAGGGTACATGCCAAAATTGAAACTGAAAAAATACAACTACAGACCAACGAATGAATCAAGTTTTGAAGAGCCAAAAGAAATAGAGAAGAAGGTAGACGACGGAGGAAGAGGAAGGTGGCTTATATATGAGAGTAAGACAGACATTTTATAATTGGTTTCTGAATGGAGCAAAATGGCAAATTTAGTGAATATGATAGCTTGGAGGAATATTTAGTTAAAATAGAAAATCATATGCCAGATTTAGTGAATATGATAGCTTGGAGGAATATTTAGTTAAAATAGAAAATCATATGCCAGATTTAGTGAATATGATACTTGGAGGAGTATTTAGTAAAAATAAAAAATCATCTAGTGCCAGATTGTAATAAATTTCGGAACTTAGGACTACTTTACAGTCAAATGGCGGATTTGAAAAGGGTGTCTCAAATAGGACTAATGCAAGTCGGACGAAATGGAGACAAGCAGGCTATTGTACGACCCAAGAGTTCCACTTAGATTGAAGAGAAGTTTTATAACACTTAGATTGAAGAGAAGTTTTATAAGACAACGGTTAGACCGGCCATATTATATGGTTAGGCATGTTGGACTAAGAAAAAAGGAACAAGGAGATAAGCATGCATTTTGCTGAGATGCATATGGCATATGTTAAGATGGATGTATAGAGTAACAGGAAATGATAAATTGGGAACAAACGAATAAGAGAAAATTTGAGAGTGGCACCCATAAAAGAAAAATATACGGAATGTTTCTTGGGGTGGTTAGGACATGTTCAAACAGACCTTGTAGGAAGGGTTGAGACACTACAACCACAAGGAAGTAGGAGAAAAGGAAGACCGGTGAAAACCTGAAGGGAAGCAGTGAGGAATAACATGAAGAATTGCGAAGTTACAGAGAGTGGATGTAGGACTCTTAAAGCCGACCTCAGATAGTTGGGATAAGGCTATATTATGATGATGAGGATGATGGCCAATAGCGTAATCCATTTGCTCCCTCCCTTCCTAAGGTCATTTTTCTGGGATGTGTGCCACATGAAATAAAAAATTGACCGTCTGATGGTATGCCCATGATCTCACGATCCTTCGTTTTTTGTCAGGATTTCAGAGTATCAAAGTAGGTAGATCCCATTAGTTTTTTTTAGGATCTCATATGACATATGCTCTGTGCCTGGCCGCCTTGTCAGATTTTAACATATCAAAAATCATAAACTATGTTTTCCTTGTATCCTTCATATCTTCAACACATCTATACTTTCTCCATTCAAATCCTATCTTCCTCTTCAACTATGTGTGTTTTCATACATACAACAAGAATTGAAGAGAAATTGCAACTTCAGGCAGATTATGTAAGTTTTTCATTCAAAATATTTTCAGCACAAAAAACAACAGGTTTTCGGTTTTCCTGGTTTTCTGATCCATCTGTTGATTTGTTCCATCGAAAAATACTGTCTCTTGGATAGATTTTTCTGTGCTTACCTTGTGTTTGTTTCATTTGATTTGGACGAATATTGGAGTTATGTTATAAAAAACCAAACCCGATACACAGTGATATAGTTTGTATTTCAGCTGATATTACTTTCAATGCTTGAAGATTGGATTCTGTGTTGGTTGGTACGCTATACGATGGGCTGTGGCGATGGAACATTAAACACGATGGATTGTGGCTGTGTTTTCCGACACGGTTTGATTCTGGGCTGCTAGTTGTCTTGTCATGTGCCAACATCATTTTACTTTAAGGGTGTCGTTTTCTGTGTATTGAAGGTGATTTTTTTGTGTGCTATGACAGCGAACATATATAGTTGTTGTTTTGAATACCCGTTTATTTCTTTCCTTCCAGATCTCCCTGAAGATTTCTTCAAGTAGTACCTTCCAAATGGTACCTATACCCCCATCAAAGGGCCATCCAGTCAGGGTTAAGGCACAAGACTCACCAAAGCATCTGCCAACTCCGAACCATGCCAGAAAAAAATCTCAGGTATATACTTCATATTTCTGTGTTTTATTATTGACAAATGGCAAGTGCATTTGTTTATTTTTCAAGCTTCAATCAGTAATTTAAAATATCAAGCATTTGGACTCCTATAAGGATTTGGGGTTTGAATGCTACGTGCTTGGACCTTTGATCTCGCAACAAAGCTGTGTAAAAGATCTAAGACTGCTTATGCCCTGAATGTAGAAAATGATGATCAGATTTTTAAATAGTTTAATGAAGCAATTAAAATGTTAATTCTCAAGAAAAAAATAGCTAGAATACCTGTCATGGAGAGCAAATAAAACTCCATCTGAAGAACGAGAAACGTCAATCTCAATGCAGTCTACTTGAGAAAGAAGTGCAGCACGGTATGCATCCATCTGTTTTTTTATGTACACACAAACAAAGTAGCCATTTGGCATTAATTTTATTCTCAAAGAACGCAGTTGACAGCATTGCAGCCATTTAACATTATATTGCAAGAAGGCCATAGCCACTGTGTATTTGTGCAAATAGGGGCAGTGCTCCCTCCTCCCATTGAACAGAAAAAACAAATGTATAAATTCTCATCATAATGTGATGAGAGCCCAAAAACAGATGGGGTATTGGTGGGTAAACGAATGAATGTGATTCTTAACTATAGATACAAAAGTTTTCCTTGTAATTTCTTTCTTTAAAAAAGAGATAACGTTCATACTTTTAACTTCAAATGACCTCACTGAAATGACAATATTTACTTATATTATGTTTATAAAGACATGCTTACCGTAAACAGCACCATTGAAAATTCATGTTTAAATTACAATATATGCATATACATAAATATATACCAATACAGATAGAAGTACTGATCTCCACCAATACTGAATCTACAAGCATCCCACTGGTCCAAGTCATGTGCCATGGAAGCACGACTCAGCATACTATTGCTAGACTCAGCCAAGTTGTAACTGAAATGACTAGGATTCAGTTCTGTCCGGGTTGGATACCGATGCTGAGTCTTTAATCCTTAGGGAGAAACAAAGTTCGTATTGTTGTCCATCCAGGTTATAGCTATATCATGTACAGTGTTACCTAGGCAATTCTACACAACACTTCTAAAATGGACAAAAAAATGCTACCTAATACCATCAAAGTGTGCCTAGTTTCAACATGGCAAAAAGAGTTGCCATTTTAGGAAAAACTGTGTAAAGTTAGAAAATAGTAAATGAAAAGGCTTGGGTGCTTGAAAACCATTTATATAATATGCGGAGTAAGATTTTTTATACGAAAAGATTTCCGTTCTTGAAATAATTTATATTATCTAGAATATTGCAAGGTAAATTCATGACATACATTATGCATACTTTTCATCTTTTTATTAGTAGGTTTCTCTATTAGCTCTCTAGGATTCCCTTCAATTTTATTTTACTATATACATGTGCATATTGCCATAATTTCAAATGTTACATGAATGAGATAAGAATTCTAAGGGACTACATAAAAGTGGTTAAGAATTTTAAGAGATGAAAACTAAATGGTCATCTATCGTAATAAATATATTTATAACACTCCCCTTTGGATGACCATACACAAAGAAATATATGTCTCGTTAAAACCTTACCAAGGAAAACCTAGTTGGAAAAAACTCGTGGCGAAGAAAAAAGAGTACATTATTCTTATGTCTTTGACTACTTTAAAATTGTCTCATTAAAACCTGCAAAGAAAAATCTTCTAGGAAAAAACCTTAGCGAAGGAAAAAGAGTACAATCCGCAGAATCAGTTACTCCCCCCTCAAAGAAAGCAAATCTCAATTGTTTATGTTAAAAGATCTTTGACTCGTTGCATTCCAATTTTATGCACCATCTTCTTGAATGTTTGTAGTTGGTAATGCTTTAGTGAACAAATCCGCCAAATTATCACATGAGCGTATCTGCTTACCATCAATATTCTCACTCTTCTAGAGCTCATTGTATAAAAGAATTTTGGTGAAATGTGTTTAGTTTTGTTACCTTTGATATAGCCTTCTCTAATTTGTGTGATACAAGCATCATTATCTTCATATAATATTGTCATGCTATCTTTTATTGTAGATAAACCACATTTTTCTCGAATGTGTTGAATGACCGATTTTAGCCAAATATATTCCCGACTTGCTTCATGAATTGCAATGATTTGAAGAAGTACCAGCTAGTATTAGATTTCCATGAGATAATTTTATCATCGCATGTAAATATATAACCCGTTAGTGATCTACCTTTATGTGAATCAGAAAGACAACTTGTGTCTGCATATCCAACTAACTGTGAATTTGATCGACTTAGATAAAATAACCCCATATCAGTTGTTCCGCTAAGGTAGCGTAGAACATGTTTAACCTCATTCCAATGCCTTTGAGTTGGTGCAGAACTACATCTTGCTAGTAAGTTGACCAAAAACGTTATATCAGGTCAGGTAAAATTTGCAAGATACATCAGAGCAACAATTACACTAAGGTACTTCAGGACCAAGAATTTCTTCATCGTTCTCCTGAGGGCAAAAAGGGTCCTTTTTCAGATCAAGTGAATATGCAACCATTAGAGTGCTCAAAGGGTGAGTTTTATCCATCTAAAAGTGCTTCATGACCTTTTCTATATATGTTGATTGATGAACAAAAATTTTATTTGAAAAATGTTCAATTTGTAAGCCAAACAAAATAGTTTTCTCAAGATCTTTCATCTCAAATTTATTTTTTAAATAAATAATTGTTCTTATAAGCTCTTCTGGAGTTCCAATAAGATTTAAATCATCAACATATATTGCAACAATTGCAAATCCAGATTCGAACTTTTTAATGAAAACGCATGGACAAATTGGATTCTTCTCAAATCGTTCTTTCAATAAATATTCACCGAGACGATTGTACCACATGGGCCCAGATTGCTTTAACCC
Source organism: Chloranthus sessilifolius (assembly GCA_021018995.1). Lineage (NCBI taxonomy): Eukaryota > Viridiplantae > Streptophyta > Magnoliopsida > Chloranthales > Chloranthaceae > Chloranthus > Chloranthus sessilifolius. The sequence goes on from CM037597.1 coordinate 753,506, forward strand.
GTATAAAGATCTTTGAAGTTCGATAGAATAAATACTTTGAGATTTTGAATTATATGCTTTAAGCATTTTGTACCCTTCAGGGATTTCATGTATATATCATTATCTAGTGATCCATATAAATATACGGTAACCACATTCATTAAACGCATATCCAAACTTTTTGTGACTACCAAGCTAATAAAAAATCTGAATGTAATTGCATCCATTACTGGGGAATATGTTTATTCATAATCAATATCAAGTCTCTACGAGAAACCTTGTCCAACAAGTTGTGCTTTGTATCTCACAATTTCATTTTTCCCATTACGTTTTCGTACAAATACTTGTACAGAACAGGCGTTACACCTTCAGGTGTTTGAACTACAGGTTCAAATACTTCACATTTTGCTAAGGAGTTCAATTATGCATGAATTGCCTCTTTCCACATTGGCCAATCATTTCTACGTTAACATTCTTCGACGATTCATGGTTCAATTTCATCATTACATCCGGTGATGTCAAGAGCAACTTTAAATGAAAAATACGTCGTCGACAACGAATTTGTTTCTTTCTAATATTTCTCTTGCACTTACATAATTTATTCAAATCTCGTTATTTTCAGGTACTTGTTCCTCTTCAGAGGATAACTCTTCAGGAGATTCCTCTTTAGGGGATTCTTTTTCAGGAGAATATTGTGCATAAATTTTGGATGGATCAAATATTTTTATTGCATGTTCTATTGGTATGATCACTTCAGAAGCATCAATTTCTATTTCTTGTGTTTTTCTCTTCTAAAGAACCTTATCCTTTGCACCAATAGGTCTTCCATGCTTAACTCGTGCCTTTGATTCATTTACTGTTATACTGACTAATTGTCCTACAGGGACTTCAATCATTGTTGGAATATTGACAGCAGGAATATGAGAAGTTACTATTTTCTTTTTTTTTAATCCGTAATTGGTATTGTATTGAAAAAGCAGCAAGGTGCTGATGGAAACAATACAAGGGTCAAAAAGTACAGCGACACAAGGAAACAAAGCAAAAAGAAATACATCGAAAACAAAACGGAAGAGAGCAGTAAGAGAAATCTTCATCCAAAACGTCTGAGTCTCCGTTGTTCTTATCAACCCGGGTCCCAAGGACACCGGTCATCTCTAGGCAGCTCACTCTCTCTCTTTACCCATAGATGAACGAGGTCCACGATGTCACTGAGAATGACGCCCACCGGTTTGTGCTTTTGGTCAAAAATCCTTCTGTTTCTCTCCCGCTAGAGGCACCAAAGAGCATCCCCTTCCATCTCTTCCCTTCCTGCCCTTCCATTCTAGCCGCATCCCAGGCCAAATAGAGCATATATGGCCTGTCCGGGAAGACCCAGCTCATCTCGAACAATCTGAGAACAGTGTTCCAGATTTCGTAAGCCGTTGCACAAGAAAGGAAGAGGTGTTGGACGGACTCCTCCCCCTGTGCGCACATCACACACTGATTGGTGATGTCTTTCCCTCTCCAGATGAGATTGTCCCGCGTGAGGATTTTCTCCTTGAACACCGTCCATGCGAAGAACTTAACTTTCAGCGGGATGCTTGCCTTCCACAGCGTCACTCCTTCGAATCTGGTAAGAGGTCTGCGAGTCAGCCATCGGTAATATGATTTCACAGTAAAAAGGCCGTTTTTGCTGGGGTACCACACTCGCCAATCTTGGTTGTGTGGATTTCGGTGCCTCGCGTAAAGAGATCTCAGGAGATTGGAAAAAGCTTCTTCCTCATTAGCTCTAAGATTTCTGCACAACCGGACTTCCCACACCCTTCCTCCACCCGATTCGGTAACGAACTCTTCAATCCGACCACCAGGCTGAGTAGATAAAGTATAGATAGCCGGGAAAGTTAATTTGAGAGCCCTTCCCCCTACCCAGCAGTCTTTCCAAAACTAAAGACGAGAGCCATTGCCCCAGCTGAAATGGATCCCTTTGGAATAACTCTGCCAAGTGCCACACATTTTTTTCCACCAAGATGAGGAGCTTCTACTCAGAATGGTGTTGATGCCCTTGTTGTGATTGGCTTGACCATACTTTTCCACTAGGACTGCTCGCCATAGGCTCTCCATTTCTTTCTCGCTTCCTGCCCTCCAAAACCACTTGCCAAGAAGAGCAAGGTTTGTCCATCTTAGGCATCGAATTTCCAACCCTCCATGTTTCAATGGGAGCTTGCAAGTATCCCAATTAATCAAGTGATATTTTTTCTCCGAACCAGCCCCTTCCCACAGAAAATTTCATTGAACTTGTTCCATCCGATAGATAACTTTAGCTGGGCAAAGGAACATGGACATATAGAATATAGGTAAACTTGTGAGCACCGATTTCAGCAGAGCCAGCCGGCCCCAACTATTCAGAAGCTTCCCTTTCCACGAGGATAGACATTCGAAACGTTGCATCACTGGCTCCCATCCCCTCACCGTGGGTTGCCGCAGCCCCAACGGCAATCCGAGATATCTGATCGACAGCTTCTCTGTATCACATCCCACTGTATCAGCAATAGCCTGTAACCGCGTAATATCAGTCCCAATACCCGTGACTTTCGATTTGTGGACATTGATTCGTTGGCCGAATACCGCCTTGTAAATAGCTAAGGTGTCTGCAAAAGCTTGGAATTCCTCGGTATCCGCTTTACCGAACAAGATCGTATCATCTGCATATTGGAGGATAGCAATAGACCTACCCCCCGCCCCCCCACCGCAATCCCCGATATAAGGTTCAATTGTCTAGCCCGTTCGATAAGACCGGTCAGCGCTTCCCCCATCATATTGAACAAGAGAGGAGAGAGGGGGTCCCCCTACCGTATACCCCGAGAGCTCTTAAAATACCCAGCTGGTATGCCGTTGACCAGCACTGAAAGAAGTTACTATTTTCTTATTGTCAGTAAATGCATCCGGTAATTGATTTACAATACTCTGCAACTGAATTATCTTATGAACTTCCAATTCATATTAGTTTGTTCGATGATCAAGATAAGATAACGTCGATGTATTCCAAGTGATTTCTCGTCGTGCTTCAGGCAACAAATTTTCCCTCCAAATGATGGAAAGAATGCTTCACCAAAATGACAGTCTTCAAACTTTGTCTTAAAAATATAACCAGTTACAGGTTCAAGGTATCTAATAATAGAGGAAGAATCAAAACCAATAAAGATTCCAAGTTTACGTTGAGGTCCCATCTTAGTGCGTTAGGGAAGTGCAATAGGAACATAACCAAATATGTGAAGATGAATAATATTTTGGGCTTGACCAAATGCAAGTTACAATGGAGAGTATTTCTAGTAAGCAGTTAGTCTGATCCGAACTAATAATGCAGCATGTAATATCGCATATCCCCAAGCAGAAGTAGGTAGTTTTATTCTCATAAGTAAAGGTCTAGCAATAAGTTTTAGTCATTTAATAAACGATTCAGCTAAACCACTATGAGTATTTGTATGTGCAACTGAATGTTCAACATTGATCCCGATTGGCATACAATATTCATTAAAGACTTGAGATGAAAATTCACCAGCATTCTCCAACGAATATACTTAATTGGAAAATCAGGAAATTGTGCTCGTAATCTAATTATTTAAGCAAGAAATTTAGCAAATGCAACATTACGAGTAGAAAGGAGACAAACATGTAGCCATCTTATTGATGCATCTATTAAGACTATAAAATATCACATGGTGGATGTATTGGTCCACATATATCTTCATTAATTCTTTGTAAAAACTATGAAGATTCAATAGTTACTTTAGAATGGGATAGTTTTACAATTAGTTTACCCTATGAACAAGTGTCACATAAATAATCACTTGGTAAAAGAATCTTTTGGTTCTTTAAAGGATGTCCATGTGAGTTCTCAAAGATTCGAAGCATCATAATTGATCCCGGACGTCTAATATGATCATGCCAAAGCATAAAGACCTTTGGATCAGAACACTTCTAATGCATCACAACGTGTAATTCAATTATTCTCACGGTCCTACAATATAGCCCAGAAAAAATAAAATAAAAAATTTCCAATATGAGCTTCTGGCATGAATTCATTGAAGTAATATAAAGATATTCCTCACTATCTTCATTTGCGGTTTCAACATGATAACCATTACAACGAATATCTTTAAAACTGAGTAATTTTTTTAGAGATTTGGAAGAATACAAATCATCATCAATACAAAATTGTGTTCCTCTAGGTAAAATGATAATCGCCCTTCCATAACCTTCAATTAAATTCGATGAACTCGATATGGTATTGACATTAGCTTTATATAATGTCTATTGAAATTATTTCTTATCTTTAAGAATTGTATGGATTGTATAATTGTCCACTAGACAAATATTTTCATCAATCATCTTGAAATTACTCAATCAATCAGTACCATGGTACCTTACATATGGAAAAAAAAACTTAAATTTCATTAATTTAAATAAAATAAAGACAAACCGAAATACATGTAAACATAATAGAATCCAAAAGACATATTAGTTGTTGTAAACACATCCATCATAAACTAAAAGATATGTTTTCTAGTTATGGCCTACAAAGAAACCAGAAACATCAAGATGAGTTATATTCAATCCATTTTGATTATCAAGGTAAACTCCAAGATCTATTAGATTCCACCGAATGCTTAGACATATGACAGGTATAATTCCAACAAATGATTGGACGTATGTCAGGTACGCGACCAATGTCCTTTCATACCACATCTGTAACATTAATCTTCATAGTTTTTTGTAGGTTTATTTTGTAAACCTTTGAGTTCACTTTGTTTTCCCTCATTGTGGTTCCACTTTTACTGGTATGGTGCATTTTTCTTTGAAGAATTATGAGTACGTACCCTTTGAAATTGATAATTCTTCCTACCACGTCCACGTTCTCGATTTCCTTTAAAACTATGAAATGAGTTTTAATTCGCTTCAGGTAATGGTGTAGAGTCGGTTGGACGAGATTGATGATTTTTCATAAAAAGCTTATTATTTATTCAGCCACTAGAAGACAAGATATTAATTTAGAAAATTTTGTAAACTTATGCTCTCGATATTGCTGCTACAGAAGCACATTCGAGACATGAAAGTGGTATATATTTTTTCTAACATATCCTCTTGAGTGCTTTTTCTCCGCACAATGTCAATTGTGAGCTGATCTTAAAGAGTACAAAGTTGTACTCGCTAACAGTCTAAAAATCTTGCAATCTCGAATGCATCCAGTCATAACGGGCTTTTGGGACAATTACAGTCTTTTGGTGCTCGTATCTCTCCCTTAAACTATTCCACAAAGTGAAGAGATCCTTTACAGTAAGGTACTCAGTTTTTAATTCTTTATGTAGATGATGGCAAATAAAAATCATGACTTTAGCACGATCTTGCTGGAATGCTTGATTTCCTTCTTTAATAGTGTTTCAAGGTTCATAGCCTCAAGATGGATCTCAGTATCAAGGATTCAAGTTAAGTAATTATTGTCAGAAACATCAAGAGCGACAAACTCAAGTTTTGTAAGATTTGACCTTATCTATGACAAAAATATATAGAGAATTAGATGAGTCATTTAAAATATAACAAGCTAAAATTATCAAATATTTCTAGCACAAATATGATAACTTTCTAGTTCATATTATCTCACATGAAATATATTCACATATTATAATATAATTTTATTTTATTACATACATATTAAAAATTTAGACAATATTAGTGTAATAATCAAGAAATTAGATTGTGAATTTGCTAAATTATAAAAAACCATACCGCTAATGAAGAATATCACATGGTAGCTTTTGACGTCAAAGATAAATACACAACAATTGATCGGAGCTTTGTGTTGATAACATGTTGTAAAATTAATGAAAATGAAGACAAAATAAAGAGATTGCAATATATGAAACTAATTCTTCAAGAACTCTATATCATTCATTTTACGTGAGATCTCCTTATACTCCATAAGACTCCCTTATATAAAACCACAATGGGAGAATATGAAGAGTTGGGAGAATATGAAAAGTTGGAGGATGCATGCATATTGTCATAATTCCAAAGAGTTACATGAATGAGATAAGAATTCTAAGGAATTACATAAATATAGTTAAGAATTCTACGAGATGGAAACTAAATAGTTATCCATCATAATGAATATATTTATAACAATACATATTTAAATTATTAATATTTTTATTTTTTAAAGGTATGCTGCCATAATGAAATTTTTAGAAATTGTCGTTCAAGACACTTATAAAACCTTGACACTTGGCACGCATGCCACCGTATCAACGTAACACTGATCAGGTGACTCTCCTATTGCTAGCTCTACAACTTTCACAAGGCCAACAGTTCAATGTACTACAGTTATCATAAAGCTCTTTACAACATTAGATCCACCTTATGACATATGTCAAATGCTGCAAGACAAAAATCTTAGGTTTCTTCTTTTTTTTATCGGAATTTTATTTTATTTTTTTAGGTTTTTACGGAAGATGAAAAATACCCACAAAGTGTGGAATTCTTACAGTATTGGGAACGGCTTTGCTTGAATCACCACCATGAGCACATACAAGAGGAGGAACATCTAGCCACCCACACTTACGCAATCGCATCTGCAAGAGCACGGAGCGAAAGTTAAAGTTAGATTGAATCAGCATGTTATGTTGTTTTGCTGTAGAATTAAACATATGCATGGATACAAATAGTAACAAAGGTTCAAGCTAACACATGCACTAATGATAAAAATCGGGTAAAAGAAACAAACAACCACTCATTATAGAAAAAATATAAATAAAATCAAGTGGAAGATTATACAAAATTCAATAGAAAAATAATTTTACTATTATCCTATTAAGGTATCAAACTCAGTGTTGGTATTTGTATTACGTTGGTTAAATCTTTGACTGACACGTAGCAGCCGATAACGATACAGTATCGCCAATACCAAAACCACTTTTTGTAAATAAATAAATAAAAATGACCATATTGGTCGATACCGATACATTATCGGCCGACACCGAGACAGTATCGGACAAGATCGAGACAATATCGTCGATACCGATACCACCATAATACAAGCATCAGGGTGGTATTGGTTTTCGACAATACCGATATGTGTCGATATCGGCCTAGTTTTGATACCTTGATCCTAATCCCTGAGTAGGATAAAATAAAACTTCCCATATAATCCTAAAGAGGTGCTTTGGGATGTAAAGGAAGAGTTATATGATCAAGGAAAAGTGGTGGTGGAATAGAAATTCAAAAGTCTATTACAGAAATAAAACATGCTTCAAAGAATGACAAAAAAACAGAAAGTAGGAAAGGTCTTGAAAGATATAAATTGGCAAAAGGGGGAGCTAACAACTCATAAGTAAGGTTAAGTATAAAGCATATGACAATAAAAAAAAAATAATTTATTAGTAATAGAAGATTATATAAAAACCAACAAGGCGCTGAAGCCGTATACAATCAAGCGACATAGATCTAAATAAAAAACCAAAGACTAAGGACAACAAGAACTACCCACAGTCCACATCGATCCGCCAAACAGGCCCCCTTAGCCCAGCTCCCAAGGGAAATTAACGGTACGGTCCCCCTGACCACCACGTACTGCCCAAAAGGTAACGAGCTCGAAAATCGCCCTAATAACCATTCCGACAGGTTTGGTTTTACCTTCGAAGATTTTGCGATTCCTCTCACACTAAAGACACCAGAAAGCGGCGAACAACGCTGCCATCCAAGCTCCCCTAATGTCTCCCTTCACCTTTTCCGCCTCCCAGCTCAGCATGAAAGCATACGGGGACTGAGGCATGACCCAGGAAACCCCGAAGGCTCTAAGAATAGCTCCCCATACCTCCAAAGCCACACGGCAATGAAGGAAGAGATGAGCAGTGGACTCCACCCCGTCAGAACACATAGCACATGCTATAGGGACACCAATTCCCCTCCGAATCAGCTGGTCCCTAGTAAGAATTTGGTCCTTACAAACCGTCCAAATGAAAAATCTGATCTTGAGAGGAAAAGGTTCCTTCCATAACCACCTACCCTCGAAGCAGATAAGCAGGCGCCGTGATAGCCATCGGTATAAGGCTTTGACATTGAACTTCTCCACCTGGCTGAAGGCCCAAATCCTCTGGTCTGCCCTTAGAGGATTCCGCTGAGCCGCGTGAAGCCTCCTCAACAACTCCACATAGCTCGCCCTCTCACCGTCTCTAAGACGTCTCCTGAGGACCACATCCCAGGTACATCTATCACTGACACAGCTCACAAATTCATCAATCCTACCGCCCTGCTTCGAAGAAAGGGCGTAGATAGCCGGGAAACTAATTCTGAGCGGACTCATATCCAACCACGGGTCTTCCCAGAAACGAATACGGGACCCACACCCCCAGCCGTATCGCACCCCTCTTGCTCATATCTCCCAGGTACGTGAGATATCTCTCCACCACGGCGAACTATTCCTGTGGGTAGACACTTCTATCCCCCAACTCCCCCCTGAAAGACCATACTTGTCGCCCAAGACCATCCACCAGAGGCAACCTCTCTCCTCCACCTTTTCCGCTCTCCAAATCCACTTCCCGAGCATCGCCAAATTAGTTCTCCTGAGACTCCGAATCCCCAACCCTCCATAAGCGATTGGTAGCTGGCAAGTGTCCCAATTGACGAGGTGGTACCGCCTATCAAACTAGCACCCTCCCACAAAAACGACCTTTGAATACGTTCCAATCTATCGATAATTTTAGCGGGGCACCTATACATGGAGAAGCAGAAGATGGGTATCGAAGAGAACTCCGCCTTAACCAAGACCAACCTCCCCCCAGCACTGAGTAGCCTGCCTTTCCAAGCCGACAATCGTTGCTCAAATCTCTGCACCACCGGTAGCCAATCACGGCTCGTGGGCTTCTGATCCCGAGCGGCATGCCCAAGTATCTGATGAGCAACCCCTCGATGCGACACCCAACCGAACCAGCCAAGGAAGTCAGAACCTGATTCTCCACCCTAATACCCGATATTGTGGATTTAAGGAGATTAACCGGTTGGCCCGACAACGTCTCGTACACTGAGAGCACATCAGCCATTGCACTTAATTCCGTCCCCTCAACCTTCCCGAACAGAATCGTGTCGTCCGCATACTGAAGGTGCGTAATAAACCTCCCCTGGTCACCGACTCTAATGCCAGTAAGCATACCCAATCCCCGAGCCCGCCCAATCAATCCAGATAGAGCCTCCCCTACCATATTGAAAAGAAAGGGGGATAACGGATCACCCTGCCTGAGGCCCCTAGAACTCTTGAAATACCCCGCTGGTGTCCCATTAATCAATACCGAGAACCATGCGGAAGAAACACACTCGCGCATCCATCTCCTCCAAGTAGCACCAAAACCCAACCTTCCCAGCATGTAGTCTAAACACTCCCAACTAACCCGGTCATAAGCTTTCTCCATGTTCACCTTCCAGACCACAGCCGGCCTACGAAGAGCATAGGCCGAGTGGATGGTCTCATTAGCAACTACCACAAGGTCCGTCAGCTGCCTCCCACGGACGAAAGCCCCCTGATAGACGGAGATGATAGAGCCCATTACCCACTTAAGTCTATTAGCCAGCACCTTCGCGATAATCTTGTAGACGCAATTGATCAGACTAATCGGACGATAATCGGAGATGTTCTCGGCCCCCTGAATCTTGGGGATGAGGGCAATAAATGTAGAATTTAGAGCTCTTCCAATAAAACCCGAAGAGTGAAAGTCGTGAAAAACCTCCATCAGATCCACCTTAATACACTCCCAGAACGCGCGATAAAATTCCATAGTAAACCCGTCCGGCCCCGGAGATTTATTGCTCCCACCACGCCTAATTGCGGCCCACACTTCCTCTTCCGTAAATGAGCTTTCCAACCCCCTGCTAACCTCGCCGAGATAGACGAAATCAAGCTCTCGTCTAAACTCGCCTCGGATGCCCTCATCATCCGTACAACCGCTCATAAAATCCACAATACTATCACTACCTCCTCGTGCCCGAGTACGCCACCTCCATCCACTATAATGTTCCCCAAATACTGCATGGAAATACTTGGCGTCCCCTCTTTGAACCACCTAGCCTTCGCTTTCGCATCCAACAAAGTTCCTCACCTACATCTCTCAATCGAACTCATTTTAGCTTGCATTCTAGCCTCCTCTCGTCTCGTGAGAGTTCGATTTCCTCCAAGTTATCAAACCCTTCAACTTCAATAGAACTCCTCTTTTGAACATGCACCATCCCATACACCTCCTATTCCAAGTCTTGATTCTATCCTTCACTCACGACTTATTAATAAAGCGATGGTAGTCCCCATGAACTGGTTCACCACTCCCTAACCTTCTCCCGAAAAGCGTCGTCCAACAACCACATATTCTCAAATCGGAAAGGGGACGGTCCCCTACCCCGGGACTCGCAAGTAAGAACAATAGGCCGGTGATCCGAAATGACACGCGCAAAGGCTTCCAACCTGGCACCCGGAAAGCATTCCAACCACTTAGTAGTGCAAAGAAACCTGTCCAACCGGCTGAGAGGCGGCGAGTCCTGCAAACTAGACCACGTAAATCTGGCCCCCAACAACGGTATATCAATCAGACCCCAGTCTACAATGAATGAGTTGAAATCTCGCATGACCTGAAGGTTGGCCAGACCCCCCTGCTTCTCGAAGTCCCACCGGATGGCATTGAAATCTCCAGCCAAGCAAATTCGGACATCCCATCGACCCGCCAATGCATTCATTTCGAACCAAAACTCCCCCCTCTCGCGGTCCGACACTGGTCCATAAATACCCACAAAACTCCAAACTTTCCCTGATCCTTTGTCCCGCAGCACCACAGAAGCCGAAAAAACCCCCAATTCCTCATCCACCTTATCAAACAGAACCGACGACCAAGCAACTAGTATCCCACCAGATGCCCCGATGGAGTCAATACCGATCCAGTTCCAAGTGCCCCCCCCCCTCCAAATCGATGCAACCTTCCTTTCATCACAACTTCCCCACTTCGTTTCTTGAAGAGTGACCACGACAGGCTTGTGCGCCCTGATGGCCTGCTTAACCCCCGACCGCTTCAGCTGATCACAAATGCCTCTAACATTCCAAGAGAGCATCTTCATAAAGGAAACTAATAAGCACCCTCCCAGACCAAGACCTACCGGTCAAAACCCCCCCTCCCTTCTCCCATCCGACATACCCCAGTGTAGACGAGCAAACTCCTGCGATCCGCGCCGTCGCTTGCGCTTACCAGGCTGCCGACCCGTTATAATCGATTGGAACACCTCCCGAAGCTCTGCCTAAGAACCCTTGAAGGTCATCCCGAGGTTACACCCAACCTCGATCAACCGATCTATCTCCACCACCAACTCTGCATCCAGACCGTCACCACACTCAAGCAAATTAGGAAGAGGAAGACTCTGCATTCCATCCATCGTCAGACACCTTGGGTCGTGCTTCCGTGGATCGCCACGCCCCTATGCAAAGACCCAGCGTTCCTGAATACCCCACCTCTCCTCATCATAGACGGCCACCGCCCTCCCCATTTGAATCTCTGCCACCGAAAGTCCTGGTATGCTTCCAGAGACCCAATCAAGAACTCGTCACAACCTCCAGATGCTCGGTCCCCCTCTTCAACAATCTGGGAAGAAACCAACGATCCCGGGTCAGTCTAAGGGTGAGGGCCAGAACTCAGAAAACCGGGTCGAAATGAGTTGCCAGTGGGCCCACTGAAGAGAACCGTGCTTAAAGGTCGGTTCGCTCCACCTCGTGAAACCCCCATCGGGCCTTGAATACACCGTAAGGCCCGCTTAGCGAAACCATTTCTCTGGTAACCCGCGTCAGCCCCGATAGCCAACGAAGGCAATGGAGGCCACGTGGCTTCTCCACGTGTCCCACTCCCCCTACCCTGTTTTAATCCCCTCCCACGCAAGCCCCCGCAGTCAAAACACCTTTCCGCATCCGGAGACCTTCCAAGGCCTTCTGGTGCCAGATCACGTGTCACCTTTATCTGCTTTCCCGCTCCCCGATGCCACAACGCCTGTCTTCTCCTTCTTATATACACCTTCGCAGGCTTTAAGCAACTAGAGGAAACAGACCTCGCAGGAAGGCCGACCATTTCGAGCTTCATCGGATCCCAGGTACGATCTCCTTCCTCGTCCGACACCGCAGTCAGTCCCCTTTCCTTACCTACTCTCTGTTGTTGCAGGTGTATGAAAATAGGGTCGAAGTACGATTTGATCGAGACCGTAGATCGCCTCGAGGCCACCAGTAAACCGTTCGGAGCACCGACCGACGCCAGACCAACAGAAACCTCCTGAAAACCCTCGGCCGGAGCCCCGGCCAGCTCCCCATCATCGGACCCCACCTCCAAACCCTCGGCCAAAACCGAACGAGCGAATCTGGGGACGACTCTGTCCTCCGTCAGCGGGGTCGGAGAGATGGAAAAGCCCAAGTCGTCCACCGAGTGCGAAGCCAGGCACCCCTCCACACCTCCCGTCGATAGCCCATCCGTCGCAGTCTCTCCACGTCGGACTAGATCCGGCAGCGGCAGTACTGCCGCAATTGGAGACTCTACGCTGCCAATATCGGTGGTCAGAGCCACCGAAGCCAGTTTGACCAGCAGATCCTCAACGATAGCCCTCTCCTGCCGAGCTAGTTCTACCAAGAGCTGACAGCATTGGCCATCAATCCGCATGTCGATGATGCGAGGAATCCTATCGAGCCTGTCGATATACGAGATCTGAACATGGGAGGTGACACTAGAGGTCCATGGATTCTTGGTCGGCGGATAAACAGCGCATCGCGTCCGTCCGTAGGAACACCTTGAGGACCACAGCGTGGGCGGAGGCCGAAGATGTTAAGCCAGGCCCCCTCCTTCTCTACACAAGTTTGACACTCTCCCAATCGAGGTTCCCACCGTGACAAAAGCGTCAGACAGCGTCAATCTGAACTTCTTTTGAGACATCTGACGGTGGCCTCCTCCTCAGGCAGAATCATGAGAGGAACGAAGCAAGGGAAATTGAAGAGACCATAGGCCCTTTAGAAAAACTCCAATTGTAGTTAATCCACCTGTGAATATTGTAGAGAGAAAGTATATCGCTGTTAGTAGCCAAGACCACCCAATAGAGTCTCAAATTAACGGCCAGAGAGCGAATGTGAGGAGAAACGACTTCGAGAGCCCCGAAGTCTTCCGACATATCCCTCCGCACAGGCCCCTTTAGAGGCACTAGTCTTGGCTCCCGACCCACCCCACCGGCAAATAAGTCTGGCCGGTAAAGACTAGGATCTAGCGAAGGCAGAGATAACGGTCTATTCTTCCTAGCGGCAATCGACCACCCCTCTTTAATATCACGGATCTGCGACCCGCAGAGCACTGTCTGCCTCTCATTCCTCGAAGCCGGAATTCGATCGTCTGCGGATGCAACGATTTTGCCTTGAGAGCGGGAGGCATCGCAGCCACGCCGATGACACGTCGAGCGACGCCGGAATTGTGGGCAAAGGAATGGGAGAAAGATATCTAAAAATTTTCCAATATAATTGAAAGGAAAAGCAGAGACCTTGATCACGTAAGGTGCACCGTGCACTGAGTATGAAGCTCAAAGATCTTGGTGAAAGAAGATAACATAATGATTAGATCGCAAAAAGTATTTTATTGACCTATTAAATGCAACGTATGCAAGGGAAATAGACCAACAAGGGGAACCAAATGAAGAAATAATTTAAAAAGTATTTGAAGTAGAAGTAAAATATGGTAGTGGCAAAGATGAAGAAAAGGAAAATTTTCTTCATAGATGGAATACCTATAGCACTATACAGTATAGATTTGATGGAAGAGGGGACTTGTTTAATTGAACAAATTGTTCAACAGGATTTAAGAACAAGAAAAATGTTCGTCAAAGATTATAGAAAAGCATCGTGGTCCCTTTTTTATAAAAATAAAGGAGGCATTTAAAGTTAATGAGTCATATTTAGAACTCTGAGAGCACTTAGCAGCGCAACATCTAAAAGAAGAATCCCATATTTCTAATAAACAGTTTGGATTTATGCCAAAAGGGACTAACTAAAACCATTTCGTTGTTGAGACGATTTATAGGAAAGTTTAGAGAGGAGGAAATTTTACATATGGTTTACTATTGATTTGAAGGAGGCCTGTGATAGGGTGCCAAGGCACAAAATTGCTTACCGAATGAATATATGGTATAAGAATTGCATGTGGAGAGACAAGCGAGTTCCTTCTTAGAGTTAGGCTAAAACAGAAAGAGGAAGATGTGGAATTTTTTTTTTATATATATTAATGTGGTGCTTATCACCTAAACAAGAAAGCAAGAAAATAATAGGTCTATGGAAGAAACAATTTAAAGTTAAGGCCCTAAGGTCTTTAAATGAGCAGAATGAAGACTGTCTGCTTGGAGCAAAAGTTTAATGAACACAAGAACAATTAAGATGATAAATCTCAAGTAAGATCAACACAGGAGAGTGTGGTGCAAATAATTCTTCTTCTTAGGGCTTTAAATTAGCATAAGCAAGATCAACAAAGGTGAGTGTGGTGCAAATAAATCATCCTCCTCCAAGATGGGATCGCTATCACTCACAACCGAAAAGAGCATGCCATGGAGTTTAACAATGTTGTCGACCAAGACTTGTGCCACTGTGAGAATTGTACAAGGACAATGCATGGGAATAAAGTGTGCTTATTTCTATAGCCTATCAACAACTACCAAAAGCACACTCTAATGGGGACATCCAAAGCCTCCACGCGAATTTCGAGTCTATATTCTAGTTAGGTTGCGTTTTTCTTAATTTGCATTAGGTGCAATTTCCTTATTTAAACTATTTAAGGGTCAAGCACACATATGTGACATTTGACCATTAATTTCGTCACTTTCAGTGCCGCCATTGGAAAAGTGCTCATAACTCTTTTAATACATGTCGAAATTGCGTGATTCTTGTATTGTTGGAAGCTACTTCGATAAGCTTTCAAACAAAACTAATTTCGGGTCAATCGAACATCGTTTGACCTTTCAAAAGTTATCGCATAACAGAAAACGAGATTAGTGCTGAAATTAATTATGACCGTCAGATTAGAAAGTTTTAATGGTTAATTAGGAGTTTTATTTATTTAGGGTTTCTTAGCCTATATAAAGGCATGTAAAGACTCAATTTAATTTAGTTGATTGATTAATTAAATTAAGAGCTTGCTTTTGTGCAAACCCTAGAGAACTTGTGAAGAGTTTTCGACCGAAAGAGTGAACCTTTTAAAACTCAAGGAGTGAATCTTCGCTTTATCGTGTGCTTGGTGCGAAGCTGATGTACATCCTTAGTGTGAAACCTCGGAATCCTTAGTGTGAAGCCTTGAAAAACTATCTTTTCCTTTTACCTTCTTAATTATTGTCAGGTGGATGATTTCCTTTTTATTTCTTTGATAAAAATTCAAAATACCAAAATTCCTATTTGTTTAGTCGTTGGGATCTTTTCTCACACCTTATTATTGTAATATTCTTTGATTTTCCCTTAAATTTATTAAACCCGTCGAGCCTTTAATTTCTTCAAACCCTAGAGGAGTCAAGAGACGATTATGCAATTGTCGCTTGGTACCCTAGACTAGATAGAACCTCGTGTTCCCTCATCGGAGCCGTTTTTCTATATCGGGAAACTTAATGTATGTGAGCGCTAAAATTGATTTACACCGATTGCGTAAATTAAATTTCTTAAATTATTTTATGTGGTTGGATATTTTGAATATTTCCGCTATTCAATTAAATCTGAAATTAATCCCTAAATTCGCATAAATAGGGTTTTAGCGTTTGCCCTGCATCACACTCTTACAATGAGAATTAGGGAGCTCATCAATGAAATTATGGAGATTTTAGTCCAAATCCAATCAGGCATTGAAAAGGTTGAAGGAAGCCTGGGGTGCTCAAGCTTTCATATTTTCTCCACTGACAAGTGTCACAATCGACGATGAATCGTCAAATCTCCTGTTTCATACCCTTCCAATAGAATAGATGAGAAATTTATATATGAATTTTGTGAAACCCAGAATGACCAGCAATTAATGATCCATGAAATTCTTGTAATATCTTAGAGCGCAATGGAGCGATGGAAGAGATAAAGAGGCAGCCTTTATGTTTCACAATGCC
This sequence comes from Chloranthus sessilifolius, assembly GCA_021018995.1. Classification (NCBI taxonomy): domain Eukaryota; kingdom Viridiplantae; phylum Streptophyta; class Magnoliopsida; order Chloranthales; family Chloranthaceae; genus Chloranthus; species Chloranthus sessilifolius. Next base: position 769,625 of record CM037597.1, read on the forward strand.
ATTGTCGGCAGAATAGCGGAGTAGCATCCCCTCCCTTATATATCAATTTTTTAGTACAACGGCGTGCGTGTCACGATCATAGGTGGTTGTTATCTTGAAGTGGTTGTCCCATAGGAGCGCTGAAATGGTCATTAATTCTTCAAGTTTGAAGGGCAAGATAGGGCATCGGGAATTGTATTGTCGGATCCCTTCTTATACACTAGCTCATAAATACCTGACAAGTTTTGTTCGCCATTTCTGTTGTGTCATAGTCACTGCAGTTGGTTCATATGGTATTTAAAACTATTATGATCGATTTTAATCAAAAAATGATGACCAAGGAGATATGAGTGCCATTTGGTCACTATGTGTATGATGGCCAACATCTCTATGTCAAAGGTTGAGCGGCCCTCATTGCGAGCCGACAAAGACTTGCTATTAAACGCGATGGGATGACCTCTTGCTTTAAAATGCCGCCAATACTTGTCTGCTCCTTATTGTCAAATCATCCTTGTGATGCATCGATTGCTAACCATCTCAGTGGATGTCCCCGATGACGCATCCAGCGGATAATCCTGGATGTTGAGTGAGAAGGCCAAAATTTCAGGAGATCTCCCCTACGAACACCAACCATTGTGCTCCCAAAACCACATCAAATCCCACTACTGCTATCACATGACAGGAAAATTTCTGAAGCATTAGTTGAAGATCGACGTGTTGCCTTTACCAGGGCTGTCATATGCGATTGCATATGCCATGATGGCATATGCGATACAGTAAGTATGTCATCACATACAATTGTATGCCATGGCATACCATCGCATATGTGACCGTATGCCATCGCATACAGTGTGTGCCATGGCATACCATCGCATATGTGACAGTATGTCATCACATACAGTGTATGCCATGGCGTAATTCTCCAACATTGATTTCTATTTTTCTTCCTAATGCATACCACAACTCTCAAAGGTATGGTTTGGGTCTCTTACCTTCTCTTTTGTATGGTCCACTTTATTTTTGTACTAATTTGACTTATTTTTTAATGAAATTTATGTTTTCCCTTTCACCTTATAGGATATATTCTACTCATTCTACAATATACAGCACCAAATTACCAAAAATAGTGATTTTTTATATTGGTAATTTTGAGGATTTTTGGGGATTTATTTTGTATTTTTTTGAATTTTTGGGAAAAAAAATTTGTGCAATGGCACAATCGCATAGCGATTGGGCCATGCCATCGCATAGGGTCGCATATGCCATTTAACAACATTGGCCTTTACTTTGGATTTGGCCGCTATCTGCTCCAACAATATCGAAGGATTCACATTGGAGAGCACAACATCCTAGTGTTTAAACAAGGTGAGGAGAGAGGAAGTTATAAGTACTTCCCGAATCAACCAACACGGTGAGCGGTTGTCACTTCCTGAATCCTATGATCCCCCCAGAGAGGGCATGTAGTGAGACGTGCAATGGTTTAGGTTCAGCCTGATCGACTCCATCCTCAACTGGTTTCACCTCATCAGGTTTCTCCACATCAATGGGCTCAAGCTCGTATCTGACAATCACAGTGAGTTGTGCTCGACATTGATTACCAGGATGATTTTTTTTTGTCACAATTATAGCATCTTCCCTTGTGTGACTGTGTCTGCACTCTTGAATCTCAGATACGGACTTCTTAGTTGGTGGATTTTCATCTTTGGATTTAGAGGCAGAAAATGAAAGAGTGGATTTCGAAGGTGTGGATTGAGAGTCTTGATGCCGCAAACCATCGTTCTTCATGGAGCGAGGCCATTTGAAATGTGAGAGTCATGGGTTGTGCAATCTTGCTGATGACTCGGATTTCATCACAAAGATCTGAGATGAAACAACGGATTAAAATCTTTCGATAAACGTGCAGTATGATTTGTTAACCGCTTGAAATGAGATTGATACTCGTGAAAAGTAGAAGTTTGTCAAAGATTCGTGAGGGCCCCAATAGGATAGTGACTTTCGAGTAACCGTAAATCAAGGATCAAAATATCGGATTTCATTTCGATTTCGGTCATGACCAAAACCGAAATTTTGAACCAAAATTTCGGCCGAAATTTTCCCTTTAGTACATTTAAGAACCGAAATTTAGGTTCTCAGATTCGGTAGGGACAGAAACCGAAACGTTTCAACCAAATCTTCTGATTTAGGCCGAAATTTTGATCCATGCCGGAAATCATAACACACAAGGAACTCTTAAACTACAGCCATGATATTTTGTTAATGGTGCTTTTATCCTTTGACACCAAGGAATGGCAGCACCAGTGAGATGGATGGTGGCTATGCGAACCATTTAGTTCTCAGGAATGAGATCGAACTCAACCAGAAATCATAACGCACAAGGAACTCTTAAACCGCAGCAATGAAATTTCGCTGATCGTGCTTTTCATCCATTAATACCAAGGAATGGCATCGCCGGTGAGATGTATGGTGGCCAGGCCAACCATTTGGTTGCCAGGAATGAGACCGAACTCTTGGAATTGCTCAGCCCTGAAAACCCAACCTATCGGGTCGTCACCATCAAATTTTGGGGAATCCAGTTTGATGGAGTGATGATAAGTAGGTCCTTGAGAAAATCCAGTGTCTTCATCTTCATTCCTTCGATTCTCATGAACTCTCATCGTGGTAAGAATGTCACCAGCAATGCTAGAACGAGTGTCCTCTTGTTCAGCTTTGATCTATGTAACCAGCCGACCAAACCGTTAGATGAGTTCCCCTTTCAGATTGACAAATTGATTCTTGAGTTGGCCAAAAATATAAGCTTTTGTGGGCATTGTGTCCTCCAGGATCGATGCTTTGATACCAATTGATGTGCATAACAAATTTGTGATTAAGAAAACAATCAAGATGCGATTTTATTGATATTCACAAGACTAATAACATGCTAAACATGAAAAAAGGAGATGAAAGGAAGTTGACCACTTTGAGGGTGGTCGGCCTCCTAATTGTGGTGAATTCCTTCCACCCTTTTCCCTCCCTACATTTCTCCTTAAAATCCAATCCTAGCTCTCACAAGAATTCAAATTCAAATTTAGATAACTAAGATGAGATATTGCTAATGTTTATCCACCCATTTATTTACCACTTATCCTACCCAATTACTTTGGCACCCATTTATTTACTATTTACCCCCCCCCCCCCCCCCTCCCCTAACTACTCTGACAACCAAATATTCTTCCACATGGATGCCACTTTACTTGGTCTAATGGTCAGCATCCGCTGATCCTGGTTCGCCTTGATCGCTTCTTGGTCTCCAACGCTTAAGTTTCCACTCTCGTACCAAGAAGGTCTCACAAACACGGTCTCAGATCATCACCCTATTTCCCAAACTTTTGGAGAGTCAAAATGGGGGCCGTGGCCTTTCAGGTTTGAACCCCAATGGTTGGAGGATTGGGTTCTCTGCAACAAAATTAGAGAGTGGTGGGAGAACATGCCTGTAGCTGGAAATGCTGGTTCTCGGTTATTTAAGAAACTCAAACTCTTGAAGTTTGAGATCAAAAACTATTGGAAAGAGAAAATTTTGTGTGTCCAGGAAGAGAAGCAAAAGCTCTTGGACACAGTAAAAATCATTGATCTCCTTGAAACCCACAGAATCCTATCAGCAGAAGATAGTTAAAAACGCGGCCTATTGGAAGCTCAGATTCAAAATCAGGTGGCTTCGTGAAGGTGACCAAAATACAAAATTTTTTCATGCGGCCGCTTCAGCCCGCCATTGTCTCAACACCATGAAACGTATCAAAGTTGGGCCAAACTGGTTCTATTGGGAGAGTGAAGTATTTGAGGCTATAATCCAGCTCTTCCAACAACTATATACGGATGAAACATCGTCCAAGGAGCTACCTCTCCATTTACCATTCCGGATTATCTCCCAGTCAGAAGCGAGGGGTTTGGAAGCAGGGTTTACCAAGGAGGAGATCAAATCCGCCCTTTCGTCATACCTGGGGGACGGAGCCCCGGGCCCAGACGGCTATCCGATGATTTTTTCTCTAAATCCTGGGATGTCCTAAAAGGAGATATTATCCTCTTTTGCTCTGAATTTTTCTCCCAAGCTAAGTTGGAGGGACGGAACGCCACGTTGGTTACTCTTATCCCAAAAGTAACGGGAATTGAGGGCATTAAGGACTTCGGGCCAATCAGTTTGGTCAATGGCCCTTACAAAATTTTTGCCAAAGTTCTAGCTAATCGCTTCAAGGGAGTCATCAGCCAAGTAATATCCCCAAATCAGTCGGCATTCATTAAGGGCCGCCAAATTCTAGATGGAGCGGTGGCTGCCCATGAGCTGCTACACTCTAGAATCACTTCCACGGTCCCGGGTGCGGTGCTCAAGCTAGACATGGAGAAAGCTTACGATAGGGCAAATTGGGGCCTTATTCTATTCACTCTTCACCGTATGGGCTTCGGAAAGAGATGGATTAGCTGGATGAAGCCGTGCTTGTCCTCGGCTAGATTTTCCGTTCTAGTCAACAGGTGTGTCAAAGGTTATTTCTCTAGCTCGCAAGGATTAAGGCAAGGAGATCCCCTCTCGCCCTTCCTTTTTAATATTATGGGAGAGTTGCTACACGCGATTCTCCTACAAGTGACTACTCTTGATTGGTTCTTTGGTTTCAAAGTGGCTCCTTCTCCTCAAATAACCCACCTGCAGTATGCAGACGACACGTTGATGTTCTGTGGCGCCTCTAATCACGACTTATTTGAAATCAGGTTGGCGCTCCATTGCTATGAGAAAATATCTTGTCAAAGACTTAACTCTGGAAAGTCCTCTTTGGTGCCAATCAATTTAGATAGCGCTTCTTCCCTCAGCCTCGCAAATTTCTTTGGCTGCTCTTGCTCAGCTCTTCCAATTCATTATTTGGGGCTGCCCCTATACACTGGCAGAGCTCTCTCGAATCATTAGCATCCGGTGTGTGACCTTTCCACCGTAGGCTAGCGTCGTGGAAAGGCCGGCTTTTTTCTCTGGTTGATAGGCTAGCCCTGATCAAGGCTACTCTTGCTAGTCTACTCCGGTTTGGGCATAAAGCAGCTCTCTCCTATGAATTATGCCCTTGGAGTTAAATGGTGGTGGAGGTTGGGAGACCAGGAGAACCAGAATGCCATCTGGAAGTCTATTATTTTCGAAAAATATGGAATCACCAGCCCAAGATGGTGCATGCCTTCTAGTTCGTCGCAAAGTTCCAGTTGGTACAAATGGATCCCGTCGCTATTTCAAAGCTAGCTACCACATGCATATCTGATTCAAGGTATGCATTAGCTCTCGAGTCAATATTTGACTGGACCCTCGGGCCTTGGATAAACCGCTTACTATTGACTTCTCGGACCTCTTTCGGCAAGCTACCAATCAGCGTGGGATGGTTGCGGACAACTGTTCGATAGTGGGTAATATGTCTCATTTGCCATCTCTCCGAGTCAGATCAGGTTTTGCTTATCTCTCTCTCTAGTAGGGTCGTTACTGCTCAATGCATTCCTTTCAAGCTTGATGAAAGATACGGGGCCGACACCTTTTTCAGTCTCTTCTCGGTAAAAAATCACTACTTCCTCTTCACCCGTCGTCCGCTTCATTTCTGTAGCTGGGCCTTTATCTATCGAATTAAGCTTCCAGAGAAGATCTGGTTTTTTGCCTGGTGTGCGGCTTGGCAGAGAATCCTGACGATTGACTCGCTTAATAAGAGAGGTTTCCAATTCATTAACCAGTGTATTGTATGCTTTGAGGATAGTGAGTCGGCTAACCATCTTCTTCTCAACTGTCGTTTCGCTAGCTCTATCTGGGTCGGTTCCTCTCGCACCTCGGGGTAGCTTGGTGTCCCCCAGCCTCAGTTGGGATAGCAGTTGGGTAGTCCCAAGCAAAGAGGTTAAGTTCAAGTTGTGGAATGTGCTTCCTTTCGCCATCATGTGGAGCATATGGAATGAGCGAAATGCCGGTACCTTTGAAGGTTTGCAACAATCTTCTTCCACAATTTTCCATCAGGCGGTTGATACGATTTTCTCTTGGATGGAAGCCTTAGATGCCAAAGATTTCATCTCCTTGTGTAAATATTGGAGCTCCCTCAATATGTGAGGTGTTCTGTTTGTCTGCGTAGCTTTCCGGGGATTTTTGTTGGGTGTCGGCCCCTTGTGTGGTTTTGGGCCAACGGATTTGTTTGTATGCCTTTTTATTTATTCTTTTAATTCCATTTAGCCTTCTCTCAAAAAAAAAAAAATTCTTCGACGTACGTGACATGCATGTTGCTGTAACCAGTGTAAAGAAGAAAGGCTTTGTTAAAGTCCTAACCAATACTCCAAAAATGTTGTCCAGCGGGAGATTAATTCCTTATTATTTTGGGGTTACTGCAGCTGACTTCTGCGACGCCCCACTCTCTAGCGGCTCTCACTCCAGTATCCCCTTTGAGTCCCCATGTATCCCTTTCTTCATGCTGCCCCTTACAAGGACTCCGCAGCAGCCTACTCTTTTCACTCTGGTACCCCTCCTTGGGGGGGTGGGGGAGGTAGTGCTTCCTCGTGTTGCCCCCCTCCATCACTCAGAACTCAATACGAGCCATTTGCTAAGGTCCTAACCAATACTCCAAAAATGCCTAGGAGTTAGCAGAGCGGGAAGTTAATTCCTTATCATTCATCAAAAAAAAAAGCTAATTGCTTATCACTTTAGGGTCGTAACAGGGTTCGTAACATAAACAATCTTATCAGAATCAGTGATGATAACTGTTTTAATCCTCGTAATCAATTGGAACAAAAAAGAAATCATTCTAAGATGCACAGTAATTTAAAACGAGCATAAACACAAAGTGTAACAAAGAACAAAATATGATCATAACCAATCCTCCAAAGATAACGAAAATTTTATATAGATTCCTCTTCATCATTAAACATAATAAATAGTCAGTTTCAAATGGAAAGAACAGAGAAAAAGAAAAAAAAAAAAAAAAAACCTGTTGAAATCGCCTCAATCGAAAATGGAAGAAAATGGGAGGGATCAGGGCTACAAATGCGAGAATCAGAATCAACCGTAGTAATTTCCTCGAAGAGAAACCCAAAAACCGCTTAGAAAATCGGTTCCCTAGAAGGTGCGGGCGCGACGGATTATTCCATCGTCTCGTAATCGCCATTTTTCCTTCTCCTTACGTAATTGTAGAGAGAAGAGAGAAGAGAGAAGAGAGAAGAGAATAAGCCGGCATAAAACGAGGGTGATAACTGATGAGTTCCCAACTCGTTTAAAATCAGGGGTTGTTTTTTCATATACCCCTCTATGTGTTGGTATAATTATAAATATCATCCTTAGCTTCCCTTATTTATAAATAACCCCTAATTTATAGTTGGGAGCTATTACTTGCACACTTTTTTAAGTGACTGCCCCAAATTTAGAGAAAGACTTGATATTTTAGGGACATGTAATATGTAAAAATGTAATATGGGCCGTCTGATTTGAAGTTTATGATCAACAGATATCTTGTACATAAAATTGGAACAAAACACGATACTTGTCATATGATCTATTGTAGTCAACTATTGAATTATATAATAGCCTTTGCCTCCATTTAATCAAATAACGAAAATTGTATTTTGTTTTAATCTTTTGCAATTAATATCTTTAAATCATAGCCTTCAAATCAAACAGCTTAGATGGTGTTTTCGCCAAACTTGCAAGTCTTTCTTTTATAATTTTGAATTTATAAAACACCTTCAGTAATTGTTTTGGTAGCTGCAGTCTCTTACAAACTAAAGTGCATGAGCCCTATTTTTAACACGAGAAAAAAAATAATAATATATATATATACACACGTTGGAGATGAGTGCCTTTTACTTTTCGAGACGAAAGTTTACAGAAAAATTACTCAAGATATTATTTAAACACAAAACTATAAATTGGGAGGTTATTTATATAAATAAATAAGTAAAATAAGGGTGGAATCTATAAATATGCCAAAATATAGTGGGTGTATACCAAAAAAAACCTAAAATCATCTTGGAAAAAGTGACATGAAATTCAAAACAGTGAATGCCTTTAAAATGAATGGACAAATCTACTTCAGAGATTTTTTTTATTTTAAAAGTCTTTGAGCTCTTTGAAACACTCCATAGATCTTTAAATCACATAGCACACATCATATTCACTTGATAAAATCAGACTGATTTCGAAGCAGATTGGAGAACCAATCAAGTCCTAATTCCAACCAAGCCAGATCTGCATCTATTGAATCAATTTCCAATTTTATAAGATGACATGTAGTCAAGATTCTCTTATATCCTGGTGACAACAGATGCGGTCAAACACCAAATCAGGTTCAACCAATTGAACCTAATAAAAATGACAAGACTTAATTGATTAAGTGCCAACGATTGCCGCAAGCACTTGGTCAATCCAAACTATAAACCTCAGTACATGTACTTGTCTGTTGGAGCGCTAAATCAGTGAAAGGTCAATACTGGACTGTCCGAAATTATTGTGCGACTTTTAAGGCTGGCCATTGGACAAAAGGAGATTGACCAAAGTGTTGCTGTTTGCGCTCAAGTCACTAAGCCTAGTGATTGGGGTCATAAATTATGTACACCTGTATGGTATCACATGGCTCACAACCCCATCATATAAATCAGATTCAACCCCTGACAATTACATCGAAATCCATTATGCACCGTATGATTAGATTACATCGAAAACCAATATGCCCTATATGATTAAGAATTTTTACAATAATAATAATAACAGCTACCATGAGCATATCCCAATTTGTTCTGGAAATCCTTTTTTCAGGAATTTAGCCACTTAATCACATACTATAGAGATGTTATTTTGACAATATCTTTATTATGATGGAGTTGTGAACCACATGACATTAAAAGTAGTGCCACAATACCCATAGGAGAGAAGGTTTTTGAGTTCTTTGGGTGTGAATCAGTAGGAATTGAGTATTAGTAGTGTTCCATTACCCATGCTAGCCTTTTATAGTGAACAAAAAAAAATATTGAATTTTTACGATGTCAAGGCTGACCAAGTTATTCAACATCAAAATCCATAAAAGCCAATTTTAATAAGCTCTTTTATCACTTTTCTCCAACATGATCAGAATAGACCCTTATCGATCAGAAATTTTCAAACATCAGATCAAGGGTCACATCCCTTCTGGTATGATTTCTGATTGACGGCAAACAAGTAGGGAAGAGCTTCTGATATTAGTCCGAGCTATAGCACAGTGGAGGTGTCCAAAGAAGATAAATTGGCACATTTTCTATAGCACAAGGTGAGAAAAACATGCTGATTTTACATAAATAGCCTTGGTCAGTTCTTGGGACCATATCTATCACCTTTAAAATTTAAAATGACCGCAGGCACGTTCAGTTTGGCGTAAAAGCTAAATATTACATTGAATGTCAGTTAAATGCAAATGGCCAAATTTCAGCATTCAGTTCAACATTAAGTCAGCTTGGAAAACACTATTGAGATTGAAGGCAACTTTTCTTAACTTACGAGGCCTCGTAATGCCCAAATATTTCAGAAGATTTTCACCACGGTCCAAAAACCAATTTTTTTCAAAAAATGAACAATATAAGCTTATCTTGGGGTTAGGGGAATGACTATTTTACATGAGGTGGGAAGTGTTTCCCATGTAATCCAGTCGGTAGAATTTACATAAAAAGTGAATTTTACAGGGAATGTGCCGTTCTTTATAACATAAGTAATAATTATTTCTACAATTAGTAAACTAAATACATGGATGAAATATCTTTGCCTGTTGGGAAGGCTCAAATCTTACAGATAATATAATCTTTGATTGGATAACTGTCAGGTGCTAGGATTACCACCAGCTATCTCAAACTAAGATCCACAACTGCCCTGTACATATATCAGTGGTTGGAGATGCCATACCTGGAACTATTTTTTTAAGTACAAAATTAAATCTTTAAAAAAAAAAAAATGGCTAGTAGCTGTCCTGATCGTATTCTGGTACTAATGCTCAAAAGCTCGAACTCAGATAAATCAACTTAGCTTGACGAAGGTCAAGTAAATCGTTTATTTCTTCAAGAATCGGAGTATTAAATCATCTGACCTGGGTCAATCTCAGACATCGAGTGACCCTTCGACAAGTTCAAGCCTCGAGTTTCTGAACACTGTTTTAAACAAGGTAACAAGACAAGGGATATCAGCCATTTTAAACAAGAAAAGAATTTTAGAGGAATATTTTTTCATTAAGCGAGAAGTAATGACTCCGACACCATCTGATCATATAGAGATAACGATGATAGAATCAATATCTGGCTGAGATACAAATGTTTTATTATGAACTGCATTCCAGAAATAGAATATATCTCTAGGGCAGGTAGCAAAGCAAGATATTTAGAATTTTCAAAACACAATTCAAACTCAAAGAATCATAAAAGGGATTTTACGAGATTAGCAATGCATACCACGCTTATCGATGGAGGCCACATAATTCATGGATGCTATAACAACTTCCTATCTTTTTTTTTATCTTCCCGAATCTTGAAAAGGTGATCGGCTTCTCAATCGCTTTCTAGAAACACTTTTCTCTGATTTCAGATTATTGGCATTTGAATCAGTAGTTTCAACCTCAGTATCCTTCTCAAACTCTTCCTTTCGATGACGTCTCTCCCTTTTGCTACTCTTACTCCTACGTTTCCGGTGATGATCCTGACGGGTATCCCCAAAATTTACGGTAGAGTTCCCACAGTCATCCAATGCAGTTTGAAGACTAACATTTTCCCAGGAAGAATTAGATTCTTCCTCGTTCTGGTCGCCACAAGATGTGCCAGCAGCAAAGCGCTCTTTATTAGCCTCTTGTTTTCGCGACTTCCGTTTTTTGTTAACATGTTCAGGTTCATGCACTCTATGTTTCTCATACCTACTTTCATGATTCTCTTTGCCTTGACTTTTCATATCGAGAGAATTTGTCTCACATTTCCATCTATTAGAATGTGCCCTCCTGGTTGAACGATCACTACATCCGGATCTATTTTTTCCAGAATACCTCCCTTCACACCGCACGCTATTGTCAAAATTATATTTGTCTTTAGATTTTCTCTGCTCATCAGGTAAATCAGTTTCCATCTCTGAACCAGCTAAACATTCCTTCCTGCTTGAGTATCTGTTCAGCTTCCCTGTGTTTTCATCAGAGTATTCTAACTCAGAATCACAGTCATGGAATCTACGTTTCTGATCATAACGTTCTTGATCGTAGAAATTATTTTCATCCCTAAATTCCAGGCTCTCATCAGAAAATTCTGCCTCTCTTTTAATGCTGCAAGATCCTTCCCTTCGGCTTGAATGATCACTACCTGCTTCCTTCTCCTGTCTACGAGAGAATGCCATTGAATGACGACTACACTTTTCTCTGCTTCCGTCCGAATATTCTCCACCTGAACCGTGATCGAGGGCTCTCCGCTTCCTTTTATATTTGTGTTCATCGGAATTATATTTTTCTTCACTTCTTCTGTGCTCATCAGATAAAAATTTATCCTCTCTCCTGCTATTCGAGTGTGGTTTCCTGATTGAATGACTGTGGCGCCTAGCATTGATCTCATGATAAACATCACTGAAACCACTATTGTAGTAATCCATCTCACGTGATGTAGATTTTCGTGACCAATACCTGACACATCCAAATAAAGTATAAACAGAGAGGAACTGGGCAGAATCCTAGGTAGTCAGCTTCAATACCGAAAAAACAAAAAAAAAGCTAACACATTTAAGGTTTTCATAACTAACAAGAAAGATGTATTTATAATGCATTCAACAACATCAATAATTGAATTGTAGGGAACATGTCGAAAAAAACGGGAATCCATGAATTGCATATTATGGGGGAAAGTAAATCTCCCAAAAGTCGAGTAATATTGGGTTCCAGATTTGTAACTCTAGGTGTCAAAATTCAGAAGTGAAACTTGTTTCATATTTAATGAGGGTCTGATAGTGATTCTGTCAAAAATTTAACGGAGCACGAGAGCATGAGATAAAATTATTTGAGTTTTATAAAGCTTTTTTCGAAGTAAGCAATTTTTTTAAATGTTATAATGAGGTTATTTGTGTTTTAGAAAGATCAAGTTACACCTTTAACCCAAGTTCAGACCGAGTCGTATTGTTGCAGCAAGCTCTTTGGTCACTCGATTTTTTAATTGCTGATCTGAGTAAAACATTTGCACACAAGATTTTCATAATGAAGGTATCCTGCTCCTGGTTCTAGAGAAAGAAAAAAAAAAAACAAGTACCAGATTTTATTTTATTTTTTAATTGGCTAAGGAACCAGGATTTTTTAGACAGCATTTTAGAGTCAGCTTAATTTTTTATCGGTAACAAGAAATACACTAAAAACAAAGTGAAGAATAAAAACAATGAAAGGGTAGTGAGAGGCTACACAATTAGATCCCATCTGTCATTAGATCCCATCTGTCCCACTCAAAACTAGCCAAAAGGACAGCCCAAGGACATTCTGCATTCATCCAGAATGCAGAGATCCCTATCCACAGACCCTTACGAGCAAATATGACCCAGCTAAGAACAAAATCCAGAGCAGATTTAACAACAAATTTAAAAGGTCTACCAACCATTCGAGACACTATTATTTCTTTCCAGCCAAATTGCCCAACGCATTAATACTCCTGAGATCCCCCTTAATGTCCTCAAAACAGACTCCATCCAGTGTCACATGGACACGTGGCACAGGTGCCAAGTGTCCAGGTGCCAATAAACGTTTGGCATGCCAATTTCTAAAAATTCAAATACAGCGGCACAGCCTTAAGAAATAGAACATATATAGAGAAAATTTCAAGTTAAATATGAGAGAACCAATTAAGATATGTAAAGAAAAGATTCATGGTATATGTCGTGAACTTAAATAAAATTATGTTATAGTATAAAACTGTTTTCAACGACCCAAACCTTTGTTTTAGTAGTGACTATAATTTACACATTTTTCTTTTGAAACAAAGTTCATTTTATCGTTACCAAAACAATGAGGATTTTAATAGTAATATGGGGGTTTTCATATATGTCTAGAAGTTTCATGCTGTTTGAGGAGCGTCCGAGTGTCGGCACGGGTGCCAAGTGCCAGCACGGCAAACATCCCAAAAGTAGAAGTGCCAAGGTAACACCGACTCCATCCCACTTCTCAAGCAGGTTAGCACTCCCCACAGGGAAGACGCAGTGAATGAGAAAACCAACAGGGAGTTGGCACAATGGCCAGGACCACACCTCAAGAAATGGAGGTCCTGAGTTCTAATCCTACCCCTGTTGGCCACCCGAAGTGATTTATCCCCTACTTATCTGGTAGGTGTGATGTGTGGGTGCTGCATGTGCCAGGGGACTTAGTCGGGTGCAAACTGAGAGGCTCGGATACCCAGTCATCGGAAAAAAAAATTGTGAATGAGGTGTATCAATGGACTCCCTCCCGTGCAAACTCAGAGTGCACTTGTAGCAAATATAGACACCGCTCTTAATAAGTTGGTCAATCGTAAGGATTCTTCCACGCGTCAGTCCAGCTGAAGAACTTGTTTTCGGCGGGATTTTAACTCCCCAGAACTTTGTCCAAATTTGACCAGCACCCGATCTGCCAGATTGTCTTAATAAGTGGTTATAGAACTATTTGACAGAGAAGATAACTTTACGAGTCTGGTCCCAGATCCAGATATCTGCGCTGACTGTGTTCCTTTAAAATCTTTACCAGTCTGGTCCCAGACCCGAAGATCTTTGTCGACCGTGTTCCTTTTAACCGAGTTAAGAAGTTCCTCACACTCATCCTCTTTTAGATTTGTCCTGGTGGTAATATTCCAGCTAACATCATTACTTTGCCAATCAGTCACTTCCCCAATTTGAGCGTCTTGGTGTGCAGCTATGTGGAACATTCGTTGGAACTTATCTTTGAGGCACCATTCTCCGGCCCATTTGTCTGTTCAAAACCTAATTCTGTCCCCTGGACCCCAACAAAACTTCATGCATTCACAGAGTTGAGAGGCCATGGATTTAACCCCTTTCCACCAACCCGAGTCAATTCTGCCATCCACCCGAATTCCCCAGCCATTGTCACACCTCCAATCTTTAGAAGACACAACTTGCCACCAAAGTTTACCTTTTTCCTTATCATCACCATATCTCCACAGCCATTTCCCCAACAGAGCCTTATTACCTTACTCCAGCCTCCAGATACCCAAATCACCATCATTCTTGTTAAGGCAGCAGGTATTCCAGTTGATCAGGTGGAATTTTCTAGTTCCACTTCCTCCCTCCCAAAGGAAATCGCGGACAATCTTCTCAAGCTGGTTGATGACCTTGACTGGAGGGATAAACAGACATAAAAAGATTGGAAGGGTAGCAAGGTGGATTTGATAAGAGTTAATCTGCCTCTGCTACTCAACATTTTGCTCTTCCAAGTCGCCAACCTCTTTTGGAATCTGGCAATGATCGGTTTGCCACATATGATTCTTGACTTTTCCGGTAAAAAAGGGGTAGCCCAAGGTATGTCATGGGGAGCTTTTCATAGCATGCAGCCAACAAATAACCAACAGAGGTTCCATCCTATCACTGTCAACCCCAATACCAGCCAATTTGGAGTTGCAGAGAACTAGAGATTCACCTTCTAGCCTGACACAGCTTCATACACCGTTAGGATGTCCGTGACGGCTTGAATCTCATTGCTCTTAACACCACAAAAATTATAGGATCTGCTTATTGAAGGTGAGTGATAAAGGGGCCGTGCCTACCAATCTTAAAACCCGAGAAGAATACCAAGTCAGTACACCTTTGCAGTAAACAATGAAGTGCTTCTTCAACAATGGTAAACAACATAGGAGAGTGTGGGTCCCCCAGTCTGAGACCTACCGTGCTTCTAAAGTAGCCTCTTGGGGAGCCATTCACCATAATCAAGAAACGCGTTGACGCATAACACCCCTTCATCCAGTTTCTCCATTTGTCCCCAAACCCAGTCTTTACATCATGTAATGGAGAAAATTCCAATCAACACGATCATAAGCATTTTCTATACTCCCCTTGAAAAGGATTCCGGATATTCAATTCCATAGACAAAATCCACTACTTCATGCGCAGTGACTGACATCAAGCATTTGACGACCGGGAATGAAAGCCCCTTGATGCTTAGAGATAACATCCCCATTCCCCAATGACCGCTTTCAATCAATTGGCAAAAAACTTGGCCAGGATCTTGTACACACTGCCCAACAGACTAATAGGCCTGAAATCTTGAACATCTTCAGCCCCATCAACTTTGGGGATTATAACAACAAAAGTGGAATTCATACTCTTTTCGAACAACCCGTTATGAGAAACTCCAACATTTTAACCACCTCCCAGAATTCTTGGAAGAACTCAATGGGGAAGCCATCCGGTCCAGGAGCCTTATTTTTTCCCGAATACAAGATAAACCTCTTAACTTCATCCCCCTCAAAGGCCTTTTCAGCCATCTGTTCTGGTCAAGGTTAGGTTCTTGAATTACAGACCATCCAGCATCGGTCTATTCCACTTCCCGTTCTTATACAGGTTCTCATAGGAACTAATGATTTTATTGGAGATCATCTTCTCCTCCATATATGTCACCTCGTCCACAATCAGAAGAGATACGATTTCTTTTCCTTCTCGCAATATTGCTCTGTGATGATTCTACTTTCCATCTGCTCCTACAAAATCCAATTCCTTCTAGCTGTTGCGAGCTGTTGTGGCACACATTGAAGAATTTGTTCATCATGGAATTTTTCTTAATGCATGAATCTTGTTGAAAAGCAAGAACTGCTTAGATAATGAAATAGGAAAAATTCAATAGATTATGCAACAAGGAGAGTGGATGGGCAGAGCAATCAGAGCATCAGAATGCAAAAATAGTTGAAGTCAATTGTGTGGAACTTCTTGACTTCTTAGGAAGGGGGATGCTTTGCCATTACAGTGAATGGGCAGAGCAATCAGTATCAGAATGCACAAGTAGTTGAAGTCAATTGTGTGAAACTTCTTGACTTCATAGGAAGGGGGATGCTTTGTTATTACAGTGATTGACTGAGTTACAAGGTTTAGAGTTCCATGGAGAATTTAAAATGGTGTTCTTTCAGTTAAATAAAAATGTGCTCTTTGTTCATCCCGATGGCCTTTGATGATGTGGAATACAGCTGCTTCGTTGGACGACTGACCTGGGAACCAATGATTGATCCCTCCGGAGGACTTTTAGTTCTTTCAGTGAAGTTACCAATACAATCATAAGTGGCCAAGAGGTGGTAGGTCAAGAAGCTTCGGATTTGTGACATTCAACAAGGAGCCATCTACGAGGGACATCCACTGAGGGAATGAACGGACAATAAATTGATGGGAGAAGCATCATCGTCAACGAGGCCCAGTCCAAGGGAAACACAGTGGAGGTGAATTCTGAAGTGGCGGAGGCAGTTATGGTGGTGGAGTGACGGGGACGCCACATACAGGGACATCGGATTTGAACCACATTGTTTTTATCGGCGTCGGAAGAAGTGTAGAGGAAGCCCGAGTACCGTAGCCTCAAAGGAGAAACGGACACAAATCGCCAGGAGAGCAACGCTGCAGAGAGCCCTCGCGCGAGCAATGATAATCCTCGCGCGCAAGCTACGGAAACGACTTTAAAGTCGCGCAAGTGATCACTTAAGGTCGCGCGAGCGATGACAATCCTCGCTCGAGCGAGCTACGACACGACTTCAGACGGGATTTTATCGAAACTTCCCTTTCTTGTGTTTTATTAGTATTATAACTCTTTTATTTCGAACTTAATTATTGGTGGCCTATATATAGAGGCTTGTAAACACCTTTTAGTTAGTTGATTGATTATTTGAATGCTTTTATACTTGAGTAATCTTTGCCTCAGATGGGTTTGGTGTGAGGCCAAGGGAGTGATTCCCAAAGCCATTGTTATCTTCTCTATTCTATTTGTTATTTTCGATTTGTGATTGCTTTCTAAAACCTTATCCTAATTGTTTCCTTGCTTTCCCAAAACCCTAAACCCTTTTGATACCTTAATTCAAACATAGCCACCACCCGTTCCAAACCATAAATCGATCCGAAAACCATAAGCCTATTGCAAACCGCAAATCCCTTTCACAACCCAACTTGGAATCCGTGAATCTACATCGGACCGAAGACGAGCGCCTAAGCCTGAAAAGGCTAGAGTTCTATCTCTAGGCTGATCTCACCTTAACTCGAAAAGTACTTGCGCATTGGACTGGACCCTACCTAGATCGCGTGTGATCTACCCATCAAAAATTATGCAAAACCCTAAAGGTATCAAAGATAATTTTGCGATTAAACTTGATTTAATTTCATTAATTTCGACAAAATTTGCATAAAAATCATATTCTGTATTTTAGGGTCGTTGTCCTGCGTCATGGAGGCAACTAAGGGGGTAGTTAGTGCAGCAGAGATGGAGGGTACGAGGCTACAGCTATAATTATAGTGGCGGCGCAGGCAAAGATCGTGTGTGTGGGCCATACGGCAGATCCTGCTATCCCAGAGGAGGATGTGGTGTTCTTCCGATGGTAACTAGAGGAACAAGTAGTTAGAGTTTCTGAGGATTTGGTGGTCTTGGTTTTTTTAATGGGATGGTGTGCTCTGTATTTTCACCTCATTACCGAACTTAGTTTTAGTTACACTAGTTCGCTCTTTATTGTGCAATATCATTGTATTCAGCTATTTTTAGGTTTTTTTCAGGGGTAAAAACTTATAAAGATGGGAAAAGACGATGATTATGATAGTGGAAGTGTTGCAAATGCAAAATTTCAACCACTGTCAGGTCCAAATTTCACCACAAAGTTTAGAAAATGTAAAGTAGAAAATTCGACATACAGAATGCATATTTTTTCAATTACAATAGTTAGAAACCATAAGGTTATTTCAAACCACACGTTTCAAATCGAAGAAGACTTATTTGTCACTAGCCATCTATTCCAAAGTGAAACAATCGAAAACAAAGACAAATGAGAAATTACAAATACCATATAAAATGGTGAAACATCATGAAAACTGATCATCCAAAAAAAATTATAAAAACCACCAAGTTCCAAACCTATTTTTTCATTGTTTATATTTCAAAGATAAGTGTGGCCTCAACCAATATAAGCTGAAGCAAGGGGTTTATACAGTGTTTTTTAAACAAACTATCACCATTAGTGTGACAACAAATATACCTGCCACTAGTTACTGTTCTCTTCCAATTGGAACTATTCGATCGCTCTCGATTTTCCAGCTCCACTTCTTTCTCATATGATTCATCTGATGGGCCAAACAAAGCCAGCATCTTCTTGACCCAGTATTTAGGAGGTCGTTTATCCCAATCAGCCCACTCATAATCTCCACCTGGGTTGCGAAAGCAGTGTATGAAATTGCAGGCAGTTCCATGAGAGCAAGTCTGTAAGAAAAAAGTGCAGGCAATTCCATCAGCAGGAGAATGGTCACATTTGAGAAGTTGACAAATAAAACCAAGTTTTACCTTAAGCCTTGTCTTCATGTATTCTCCACATATAGCAACCTTCCATCTAGTGACACTGACAAACTCACATGTTATCTGTCAATATGCAAGCCCCTACTCAGAATTATCAAACTTTTCAGAAGCCAACAAAGAAATTGAAATTTTCAAGCAACTTGTATATGCATATATGCATGCTCATGAGATGCATGTAACGAAGCAAGGGATGTTTAACAAACCATGCATGTGCCGCCTAACCCCTAGGCATACACAGACATAGAGGCTTGAAAATGGTGTGGACCGATCCAGAGCCAACACAAGCTGAACCGATTGGAACGAATTACAAATTGGGCCTAGATATGGGTCATAAAAAATTGGACCCAATCCAAAGAGGCATGTACCCAAATCAAGTTTGGGTTTGGTCTGGGTCTCTCATGATTGGACCTATCTAAGTACACCTAATGGAAGTTTTGGCTGTTTCTCTAGCCAGCTATGGTTTCTGCTCTTTTAGAAGCCTGAAGTCGTTTTCTGGTTTTAACCACTTCCGACAATTTTGTTGAAGTACAGTGATTAGCTTCATTGTTCCGAAAAGGAATCAAAATGTCATCTTATCAGTGTACAGTGTACACATCATAGTAGCTGATGACATATGACCATGTTTTTCAGAGAAAAACAGCGACTCTAGAGAATACAATGAGATGAAGCATCCAGATGGTTACAGAAAATTAAAAGACATGCAATATATGATATTTGATTCATTAATATTTTATGTTAATCGGTTAGTTGCTAAATCCACGAGCTATGACACTATATCAAAACAGTACGTGCATAATACCTGAAAACATTTTTTTTTTTTAAAAGTCCAATGCACATGTTCAAAGTATGCAGAAGCAGCAGAACATAGTAAGGACCTTCCTTTTGTGCCTTCAATGCATCATAGCCATTATATTAGCGAGCCCAAGTTTAAAACTTGTCATGTCCTGCAAATTTGTTGAACACATACTAGACCCCAGGTCGACACAGCCATCAATAGAAAGCCGTAACTTATATAATTTCCTGTGTTCGTATATTTTTTATATACTGGTTATAGCTCCAACATTTTTCAGTTCGAAAACATGTAATTGGGTATCGATTTCCATATCCTTCAAATTTTAAGATCTTTCTTGCAATTTTACAGATCAGTACTATATAACACAGAATAATACTCTTTTAGAAGAACCCCAAGTGGCATACCAACACATGTAGTGAGGGTCAAATGTACTCAATAAAACACAGTCGAGAAAATACTTGGTAAGTGGGCCGGCAATGCACTACCTGTTTTCCAGCAAAATAGCGCCCATTTATAGAGTTATAAGCAAGAATAGCTGATTCCAGGGCCTTATAGTGCACATACACATTTCCACGCAAATGAAATGAACCATTTCTACACACCTGAACCACAAAAAGACACTTGTTTATAAATTATAAGCTGAGATTGCATTGCAAGCAAAGATAACAAGTACATTTGGACTTGTTGGTTAGGACTCAGGTGTTTCTAGTTCATAGGCTTCATCGACCAAAAATAAAAAACTTGAAAGCAGATATAAGTGCAGTCAAGGAGATCGGTGAGTGTTCTAAGACATAACGACCTTTTTCAGTTAGTTAAATCCATTGGTTTTAAAATTAGTGGAGAAGAAAAAAAAAAATAGTTCGTAAGGGCACACACAGAATACATCCAAATTTTTAGAGCCTACTCAACCTCCAGTTCAGGAAAACCACTCAATCACGCATGATCCCCACCAGGTGAAAGTTGGGTCCTATCTAAGCAACAAAAAAATGTAAAAGCCATAACTAGTAAATGAAAAATCAAGGATAATACTTGCACTTAAATGTTTGAATTTTTTCCAGCTTAAAATTCTCCAGATTTATAGGTACTTAATGAACATTTGGCATAGTCAGATAAAGAGATAATTGGTAGGTTTCAAAATTTTGGTGGTGTTTGATACATGGAAGGGTTCTGCTTGATTCCTTGGAAATTATTTTCATAGTTTTCCTAATGAAACTTGGCACGGATTTGTTTCTGTTATAGCTAGCACCTAAAGGAAGGTAGTGTTCACACCAACCTTGAAATTAATGACTTCCCCATACTTTAAGAACTCTGTATGTACATCTTCATAAAACTCCTCGAAACAACGTTCAACCTCTTCATCTGTGAACTGAAATATTCACGAAGAAAGAAGAGCAATTCAGAGTCAAAATCTGTGCATATCGAAGAAACATAAAGTAAAACGACACCATATTAATTTCCAGGAAGAAACACCAAATAGGTAGACATGTGAAGATAATATTTTGAAAAAAAAAAAGATCTTATTCATGCATGCACTACACCTAGGGCACATTATTCCAGATAATGCAACTAATCTAAGGTCATAGATAACGAGGTAACAAGGAGCTGTTCAAAGGTCTGGTGGTTGAACAAATCATTTAAAGGGAGAGGGAGAGGTTCAAGTATTTGAAAACAACATTATGAGGCTACAAGTTAGAAACTCAAAAATACTATAGAAATGTGAAGACTACTTCAATGCAAAAATTAATATTCACAATCCAAGGAAATCAAATGTGAGTATAGACTGCAAAGAAGGTTACGGTTACTTGTCCAAGCCAACTTTACCTAGAAGGGGGTAGACTGGTAAAATTCATTTCTTAGTTTAACTTGTACAATATTTTTATATTCATTATGATTATAGGACATCGGTCAAAAATAAAATAAATCATTATTCTTGAACCAATCATTTTCCACAGGCCATCTGGCTTTTCTGGATTCACAACACAAAAATTATCTCTAACCAACAAGAGCTCCTCACAAGTGTTTCCATGTATCAGTGTATGCCTCATTGAAAACAAAGTCTTCACGGTAAAATAGAGAGGCAACGCATCCACCTCTTAGAGCATAGGCCATAAGCCTAAAACGTAAGCAGCATATAAGCTCACAAATTCTTTGGAATTTTAACCTTCATAATATATAAAAAATGAAGATAAAAAAGAGACTATTAAGAAAATATGAATAAACTGAATATTATTTTTAAAGAAATATAATAATTTACCAAGCACAAGCCATCAATTAACAAATACAAGTTTATGCAAGTAGTTAGTTGCATACTAGTTATACTAGATTTACACATAGTAAGCAAGTGAAAATACAACAGGGAGAGGAGAGAGAGATAGGGAGGGAAGAGAGAGAGACAGGGAGGGAAGAGAAAGAGGGGGGGGGGGGGGAGTAATTCAAAGACATGAGTAACCAGTAAAGGTACTTGAACAATTCGCCAAAAAGCTAAAAAATAGAACAAGAAAGTTTGTTCATAAATCCACAACATGAATTGATGCATCCATCCGTTTTGCTTTTTGTTGACTGTAAAAAAATTATACCCCCATAATCATTTCAAATAAATTCACTACATAGTTGAACACAAGGGTATTTTCCGACCTTCCGTTTACTCGGAGTGGATTCATAAACCAAAATAAAACTTCATTAAGAGGCCCACTAATCTATTGCGTAAACAGAGAAGAATGTTTTTTTTTATAACCTGGGTATCCGGGCCTCTTAGAGCACCCTCCTAATCCCAGGGGCACATGCACACCCCAAATTCAGCACATGTCGGGTCAGCACAAGATATAAATCCCTAGGGTGGCCTCAAGGGGGTGAGGGAATTCAAACTCAGGTCTCCAGCTTTTGGAAGCAAGTACCTGGCCAGCTCGCTTAACCCCTTGAGGTTAACAGAGAAGAATGTTAACGTGATTACAACATAAAAGTAATTATATTTATGAGTTCACATGTTTAAAGAATTTAAACATTTGCAACACGTCATATCTTGATGATATCCAAAGGGTCTGCCTTGACAAGAGAAGACATGCAAGTTAGGATTTCTTATTTTATTCAATGCTCATGAAATGCTGAAGAGCAAACTGAAAAAATTAAATAAATTTATTTGTTTTAAAAAAACAAGTTTGATTTTGATGCAAAATGGAGAGGAAAAGAGTATTGGAATAGGTTTATAACCACTACCAGTTGCTCACAACTCACCATTTCAGCAAAAAAATGTCCAAAATTATGTGCCTTGACGCGTAATCCGACACTTTCAATCATAGTTGCCAGGAGTTGGTACGAGGTACTGGTACGTTTAGGTGAATAAAGTTTCGGGTGCGTTTTTATTGATATGTTTTTGGTACGACATTGGAACGCCATAGAAACGAAATAAATATGTTATAGGTACGAAAATAGAAACAAAATCAATGCGTTATAAGTACGAAATAAATACGATACTGGTACGATATAGATACAAGATGGATTTGTCATAGAAACATTATTGGTGCGATATGTGAAATGTATATTTTGAACAATCTGTGATATTGGTGCAACATTGGTACCTTTTAGGTCACTATATATGATAATTATATTTATATATAAGGATTAACATTTATATTTTTTGAAGACAATGTTCTCATTCTACTCCCGACTTAATGAGAGAGGTGCTAACCACCAACATAACTAGTTAACTACATCCATACTTCCATTCAATGTGCCTAAAAATCAATGAACATTAGATTTTGACATAATCTAATGGATCTACAAAGGAAATTATGGAGATTCAACAAAGAATTAGTAGTACTAAACAAAGGGGCATGAGGACTGGTACGATAGGGTAAAACAGGTTTCTAGGTAACTATGCTTTCAATAACCCAACCCTAATAGTTTTATGCCTGAAATGCTTAATGTCTTTGGGTGCACATCAAAGCTTTAGATTATATACCTAAAACGCTTTTCAAAACACTGCTCAAAAAGTGTGTCATCATTAAACATGTTACATGTCAGCTAAAAGGTAGGGAGAACAGCCAGGATTGAGAGCTCATGCACAAAATTTATTTATTTTTCCTATATATTTATAAAAACCCAAGTGTCTCTTATGATACACCATACAAAATGATACATGATACGAAAATTCTTGAAGACAAGACATGATTTAACAAACTTAGACTGACCTACTTACAAAGTGTGGGGTTCATGATGATGCTCAAATCATAACTTGGTTGTGGCACAAAACGGAACCCAATATTAGTGCTAATACTATGGTCTTGGATAGCTATAAAGAAAGATGGGAAATACTGAAGATGTATTCCTCCAATAAAAATATTAGTTGAGTGTATGAGTTGAACCAAGAACTCTTTAATGCTTGGAAAGGTGATAAATCTTTGGGAGAGTTCTACCCCACTTTAGAAGGGGTATGGGAAGAACTTAATCTTTACCGGGTATTAAGTTACGAAGCGAAATTCCTTTTCTGGCTCACTCTGAGCAACAAACCCCAGAAGTTGCTCCATATACACCTCCTCAATGAAAGATCTGACTCCTTCAGTGCCTCCCTCAACAAAAGATCCACCTTCAGAATGTACCAGATGATCATGCTATTTCTCTTCGAAAAACTGCAAAAGTATCGGTACTTGTAGTGAACATCCCATTTCTAATTTCGTTTTTAATAATGGGCTTTCATCGGATTATCATACATTTTGCATTAGCTATTACTTTAGATTATATTCCTAAGTCATCTCATGAAGTTCTTTCACATGATGATTGGAAAGCTGTTATGGAAGAGGAAATCTCTGCACTTAACGAAACTCATACATAGGATTTGGTGAATATCCCTGTTGAGAAAAAGGCAGTTGGTTGTAGATGGGTGCACAACATGAACTATCATCCTGATGGATATGTGGAGCGACTCAAGACTCCACTTTTTGCTAAAGGGTACACCCAAACTCCCATAGTTGACTATTTTGAGATGACCTCAGTTGTTGCAAAGCTTGAACTCATCCATGCCATGCTTTCGATTATTTTTTTTCGATTGTTGTCAAGCAAGATTAGCCATCTTCCAGCTCGATGTGAAGAATGATTTTCTTCATGGTGATCTTGTTGAGGTAGACGGAGTAAACCTCCGGAGTTTCTTGCTTAGGGGAGTTAGAGAAAGTATCTTGCTTGAAAAAACAATTTATGGCCTAAAGCAGTCTCCAAGGGCCTGGTGCCACAAGTTCAATAAGGTTGTTCATACATATGGTATTGAAACGGTGTCATGCAGATCCTTCAATTGTCGTCAAATAGAGTATATTGTTGTAGGTGTGTATCGATGAAATTACAGCCAATGGTAATGGCAGATATGGCATGGAATCGTTGAAGGATCATCTCCAACATCATTTATATACAAAGAATTTGGGTTGTTTCTCTACTTCTTGGGCACTGAAGTAGTTAGATCCAAGATGTGAATTTACCTATCTCAATGAAAACATGTAATAGGCTAGTTGGCAGAGACTGGCTTCCTTGGATCCAAACCAGTAGAGTAGACACTCCTAAGGACCCAAATTAAAAGCTGGCTATGGATGAGGGAGAGTTGCCAGGTGACCCTAGCAGACATCATCGGCTAGTGGGGAAGGTGATTTATTGATATATGACCATACCTGATATCGCTATTTCAAATCGTCTGAGAGGATGCGTATAAGTTCCGGACTACATGTTGGAAATGTTATTTCTATTGTATGGGTGTGTAGTTAGTAATTTTGGGTGTGTGTGTGCAGTTAAGTGAATTTTAAGTTGTACAATTCACCTAACTCGGGAACCATGTAATACTTGAACATGCTAAGATTATATAAATAATATTTTGCATTGGGATTTGAGTCATATTGACTCAACCCTAATATTTCTACTTTTCTCTTCATCTCTCTTCTTCTTCCTCCTATTACTAAACCCTAACCATAAATTACCTTTTTGTCTTATTCTTCTCAATTTCTTCTTGGTATCAGAGCAAGGTCACTCGGACCTGATCCATCATCGTCCTCCAACCTGCTGACTTCAGCCAGGTAGGGATGCAAACCCTAAACCGAACACCAAAACCGAACCTAAAACCGGCCCTCCCGAACTGCCCCGAAACCGACTTAAACTGAACCGAACCGAAGTGAAATCGGCTTGGTTTTCGGTTTGGGCAGCTGGAAACCGAGGACCGATTGGGTAGGTTGAGTAAACCGACCCATTAAGGGTCAAAAACCAGCCCAAACCGACCCGAACCGGCTCCCCAAACAGAGCCTACACCAAACCAAATTGATTGGATAATATACTATATATATACTACTACAGTACTAGTATATATTTTATTGTTTTTTAGAAGACTCCAGTACTAGTATAGTACATTACACT
Organism: Chloranthus sessilifolius; assembly: GCA_021018995.1. Classification (NCBI taxonomy): domain Eukaryota; kingdom Viridiplantae; phylum Streptophyta; class Magnoliopsida; order Chloranthales; family Chloranthaceae; genus Chloranthus; species Chloranthus sessilifolius. The sequence continues at coordinate 795,266 of CM037597.1, forward strand.
AACTATTTATTAATATATTAATATATTATATATACATTACACTATTAGTCTATTACAATATATATATATATATATATATATATATATATATATATATTATATACACTCGTCACTCAATCAAAACTCACAAGTCACAAGTTAAAAGACTCTAACAGAGACTGAGAGAGAGAGAGTTAAGTCAGTTAACCTAGCCTAACACAGAGAAAAGACTCTGGTTTCTCTCCTCAGTCCTCACGGCCTCCAGCTTTAATGGCGATGGCGTCCAACTTTAATGGTGATGCCCTCTAAAACCGGTATCACTCCTCAAAAGTCAAGCCCTCACGGCCTCACCCGACCCAATTACCCTCGTCTGAGGTTAGATCTGGCGATGGGCGGCGCGGAGAACTCCGGTGAGAGGAGGCTAATGGGCGGAGCAGAGAAATTCGGCGAGAAGAGGCTGAGGGAAATTTTCTTGGTAATTTTCTTTTAAATTTGTTATTATTTGGGTATTCTTTCAAATCTCTCTCTAGAACCCAAACCAAACCGAAAACCAAAACATGGGTTTCGGTTCGGTTTCGGTTTCTTGCAAATCGGTACACCGAACCGAACCGATTCATAGTTCGGTTCGGTTTCAGTTTGTAGTGTACTGAACTGAAAACCAAAAATTTCGGTTTCGGTTCGGTACACCAAACCTGCAACCCTACAGCCAGGTCAACCCTTTTGACCTTGGTTTGACTAGAAAAGCACATGCCCAGAATCGGTTTTTCTTTGTGGTTCTTTTGTTCTTCTAGAGCATTGAAGATGGAGTACAGCTTATAGGAGTATCAAGCCCTTTTCCATTGCTGGTTTCTCTCTCCAGATTTACGGTTTTCTGGAGATCTACTCACCGTGTGATCTCAGATCTGAGAAAGGTTGTTTAGGGATGGATCGGCCTTCCATTATGCATTGATAGAGTTCCACATTGCTTGATTTGGTTGAGATTTGAAGTTGCTGGGGTCATTTTTGTGACTGGTTTGTTGTTTTCTCATTTTTGGTTCAGATTTGAAGCTGATGGGATCATTTTTCTCATGCCCAACTTCGATTTTTTGGGTTTCTGATTCTTTTTTAATTGTTTTTTATCTCGGTATCTCTTAATCATGGATGAGAATAAATTCAGGATCGTTGGTAGGGGAGATGTTTCTCATAACTTACAAATTATTACGAAGAAATTGAATGGGGTCAATTATCTTTCATGGTCTGCTACTATGTATTTAGGGATGAAAAAAAAAATTGGGTTACATTTACGGGACTATCCCAAAACCCAAAGAAGATGACCCTAAGTATGTTGATTGGGAAAGTGACAATCTAACTGTAATGATATGATGCTACACTCAATGCAACCAGACATTAGTGATTTTTTTATGTATGCCAGTGATGCTAAACAATTATGGGAGACTGTGAGAGATGCGTTCTCGCAAAAATAAAACCTCGCAAAAATGTTTCAAGTTAGTGACAAAATTAGCACCATGAAGCAAGGTGATAAGACTATTGGATACTATTACACTTAAATAAGGAGTTTGTGGGATGAACTAGCCCAGTGTCAAGAAAAAGAACTGTGCAGCTCGTGTGCCAGCAAGGCTAGTAAACACACTGAAAGGAGGAGTGTTTTGACTTCCTAAAGGGGGTTAGACCTGAATATGAGAATGTTAAATCAAACATTCTAGGAAGAGGGGTGTCCTCCATTTAGTACCGTGTATGCCCTCCTTCAGTATGAGGAGAGCAAACAACAGTTGATGCAGATTCCTGGTGGTGATGTATCTAAAAGATCTGCCCTACCATCCTTCACTACTTTTGGTCATGGTAGAGGCAAATCTGGTGGTAGAGGTAGTGGTCGTGGAGGTCGACGAGGCCTCTCATATGAAAAAAGAGAGAAATTATTGAGTTCTCATTGTGGCAAGAAGGGTCACACCAGAGAAAGATGTTGGGAATTACATGGGAAATCGAAATTCCTTCCAGGTCGTGCATTCCAGTCTTCTATTGAGAAAACTTCTAATCCAGTAGGTGGTCAGAGTATCCCTACTGCTTCAGCTCCGTCTCCCCCTCCATTTGATTTCCAGAGCTTACAGAGAAAGCTTCAGGATCTCCAGGGCCGCCTTCAACGTATGACGGTGACACAGGGATAGGCATCTTCCTCCCACATAGCTGAGTCAGGTACCTATGGGTCTGCACATGTGACCTCCTCCTCTCAGTCTCCATGGATCATCGATTATGAGGCTACGGATCACATGTCTGGTATGACAGATTAATTTTCATTTGTGTCTAGTCTTTCTAATTCTATTCATATTCGCATTGTTAATGGATCCCTCGTTCCTGTAAAGGGTAAAGGGAGTGTTCAATTAAGCACCTTGTCTCTTGACTCTACTCTTTTGATTCCTAACATGCCTATGAATTTGTTATCTCTCAGTAAAATTACCAATTTACCAATTCTTTATATTGTAGTGTGGCATTCTTTCTGTCATATTGTGTTTTTCAGGAATTGAAATCAGGGAAGATCCTTGGTCATGGCACTGAAGAGAAGGGGCTCTACCTCTTTCAAGATTTAGGTGGTGCATCTCCTCCTAGAGCTATGGTGGTTTCTGTTGATGAAGCAAGATTATGCACTCTCGCTGTGGCCATCTTCATATTAGTCGTTTGAAACTTTTATTTCTAAAAAAATTTCATGGATTTGATAGTAGTTTGTTTAATTGTGAGACTCGTCAGTTCTCTAAGCATGTTCACAATTTTTATCCCTTTAGTAGTAGTAAATATGTTATTCCTTTTGAAGTTATTCACTCTGATGTGTGGGGGCCTTCCCCTATTACAGCTTTGAATGGTTATCGTTATTTTGTTACCTTTATTGATAATTGTACTAAACTCACCATGTTCTTTCTTATGTGTACCAAAGATGAAGTTGCCCCTATTTTTTCTATGTTTCACAGACTAGTTAGCACACAATTTCATGAGAATATTAAGGTTCTTCGATCAAATAATGATAGGGAATATTCCTCTCACATTCCCCAGTCTTATCTTCACTCTCATGAAATTGTGTGGCAAACTACCTGTCCTTATACCCGCCAACAGAATGGGGTTGTTGAGAGAAAACATAAGCATCTTCTTGAGGTTGCTCGATCTCTATTGTTTGATATGAAGGTTCCTAAACATCTTTGGGGTGAAGTTGTCACCGCTGCCTACATCATCAATCGAATAACTACGTCTGTTATGGAAGGACATTCTCCCTTCCAACTTGTGTTTCCTCATCAACCTCTGTTATTGGTGCTACCATGTATCTTTGGTTCCTTATATTTTACGCATATCCCCAATATTCAGCGAAGTAAACTTGATCCCCAGCCTACCAAGTGTATTTTTATTGAGTATCTCTCTTCTCAAAAAGGATACAAGTGCTTTGACCCTCTCACTAGTCGTGTGATAGTCACCATAGATGTCACATTCTTTGAGGGCACTCCTTTTTTCAGTCCTCCGAGTCCTCTTCAGGGAGAGAAACAACTTTAAAATGAAGAGCACTCTGAGATGTTTAGAGCTTTACCTATGGGAGATGGTGAAGATTGTGAAGAAGTGGATGATGAAGTTGTTGAGCCAAAAAAAGTGAACCCACCTTTGATAAATATGGAAAGGGAAAGATGTATGTGCGAAGGAACAAGAAAAATATCGTTGAAACCATTGCGCATGAGAATATAGATGAGTCACCTTCTCAAAATACCGACCAGGATCCCTTACCCGAACTCTTGTTTCTGATCTTCATCTACCCATTGCTCACAGAAACCTTCCTAGATCGTGTACTCTTCATCCCATCAGTAAATATGTGTCATATCACAATCTCTCACCATCTCATTATGATTTTATTTATTCTCTTGATTCTATCACCCTTCCCTCTACTGTTTCTGATGCCTTGTTACAGCCAAAATGGAAAGATGCTATGATTCAGGAGATGAATGCTCTGGAACAGAATCAAACATGGGAAATTGTTTAACTCCCAGAAGGAAAGAAAGTTGTTGGTTGCCAATGGGTGTATACAGTTAAGTATAGACCTGATAGTACTGTCAAAAGATATAAAGCAAGGCTTGTAGCAAAGGGGTATACTCAAACACAAGGAATTGATTATCAGGACACCTTTGCACCTATAGCCAAGTCCAACACAATCAGGGTATTGTTATATCTGACTGCCCACAAAGATTGGCCACTATCTCAACTTGGCGTGAAGAATGCATTTCTTCATGGTGATCTCAAGGATGAAGTCTACCTGGACCTTCCTCCTGAATTTGTAAAAGGGGACAAGGGAAAAATGTGTAGACTGAAGAAATTTATCTACGGATTAAAACAATCCCCAAGGGCCTGGTTTCAAAAATTTAGTGAAGCTATTATGAGATTCGGGTACCGAAGAAGTCACTATGATCATACTCTACTTGTAAAAAGGGGAATCAAGATGACTGTCATACTAGTCTATGTTGATGATATCATCATTACTGGTGATGATAGTCATGAGATTCTTAAACTGAAGGAGTATTTGAGCAGAGTGTTTGAAATTAAAGACTTGGGAAGTTTGAAATATGTCTTTGGCATTGAAGTGGCGAGATCCAAGAAGAGCATCTCATTATCCCTACGGAAGTATACCATAGACCTCATTCATGATACAAGGTTTTGGGGGTGTAGGCCTGCTGTCACCCCTGTTGAACAACATCACCGATTGAATGGTAAAGAAGGTGATCTGCTCAAGGATCCGCGTACCTATCAGAGATTAGTTGGTAAACTGATTTATCTAACCATGACCCGTCCAGACATTGCTTATACAGTAGGCGTGGTGAGTCAATATATGTACTCACCAAGGACAGTACATTTGGAGGTTGTTCAAGGATCCTAAGACATTTGAAAGGAAATCCTGGCAAATGGCTTCTCTATAAAAATCGTAGTCATTTGGATGTAGAGATATTTACTGATGTCGATTGAGTCGGGTCTCTGGATGATAGGAGATCAACTACCGGATATTGCACCTTCTTGGGAGGTAATTTGATCACATAAAAATCTAAGAAGCAACATGTAGTATCAAACTCTAGTGCCAAGGGGGAGTACAACGTCATGTCCCAAGGTGAGAGAGAAGGCATGTGGCTTAAATTCATCTTGCCAGACTTGGGAGTTGTTATAGCCTCTCCAATTACTTTGTATGGTGACAATGAAGCAGCCCATCATATTGCAGAGAATCTTGTCTTTCATGAAAGAACAAAATACATTGAGGTGGATTGTCACTATATTCGCAAGAAGGTCGAGTCCATAGAAATCAGTATTCCTCAAATTAGAATTGAGGATCAACCTGCCGACATCTTGACTAAAGGTGTTGGTGGCGAGAGACTTTATGACATCTCTTTCAAGTTGGGTATGAACGACATCTATACTCCAACTTGAGGGGGAGTGTTGGAGATGTTATTTCTATTGTATGGGTGTGTAGTAAGTAACTTTGGGTGTGTGTGTAGTTAAGTGAATTTTAAGTTGTACAATTCACTTAACTCGGGAACCATGTAATACGTGAACATGCTAAGATGATATAAATAATATTTTGCATTGAGATTTGAGTCATATTGACTCAACCCTAATATTTCTACTTTTCTCTTCCTCTCTCTTCTTCCTCCTATTACTAAGCCCTAACCCTAAATTGCCTTTTTGTCTTATTCTTCTCTACATGGGTCGGTACATTGGAATTTCAACCCGGTATAGTCATCCAAATTATCGAAATTATCAGCGATATGTCCAGTAATTTGCCTTAGCGAAACTATTACTGTGCACTATTTTGGCTCGTATACCTTATCTGAAACTTGTCTCTATCATTCCTTATTTTCTTCTTTCTTAAGCATTCCTTCTTCCCATCCCTTACACTTATCTCCCCCCATTCATAAGACATTATTTAGTTCACTAAAGCCACCATAAAGCATTAAAAACGTCATGTTTGCTTACTATCGCCAACACAAGATTGGTGATGGGGACATCAACCGATACACTATGTATGGAAAGCGCAAGAAGAAGATTCAAAGCTCCGAAACATCTTGAAGACCCATGTGCATGCATGCGACGTGTGAAAAAGACCCAACACTTGGAAGGCACGCACATGGAAAGCAAAAGGAAGAAATTCGTCAATATATGACGGGCGTCCGTGAAATATACTGCATTCTAGAATTTGTGGGACGGACATCCTTAGTCTAAGAACGGGCATCCATGATTTTCGGCGAGAATTGGCAACTAGATGAGTTTTGAGCAAAAACTTGTCGTTTTAGTCTTTGATTAGGTTTATGACTTTCTAATTCTGAACTTTTTGTTTAGTTAGGTTTTTTAAAGCCTATACTAAGGCATATAAAGACTTATTTTAGTTTTTGATGGATTAATAAATGGTTTGCTTTATGCAACTTCTCGAGAACTTGTGAAGAGTTTTCAATCGAAAGAGCGATTCTTTTCCGCGTGCGGTTTGGTGTGAAACCAATTATCTTCCTTGGAACGATTCCTTTGATCTTCTATCTCTTTTCTATTTATCTTTTGATTGTTGCCATGTAATTTATTTAGTTGTTCCTTTGATCTTCTATCTCTTTTCTATTGAAAACCTATAATACCTACATATCTTTTCTCTTAGTGATTGTTGTTGGGATTTTGATCTCTAATTCCCTACTCTAACCCGTTGTTTTCCTTTGAACGAATTAAACCCTTCGGGCCTTAAATAATTCAAACCCTAGCAAGGAGTCAAAAGACAACAAGATTGTTGCTTGGTCCCCTAAACTTAGTCGAAACTAGAGTACTCTTAGAACTATTTCTAGATTGGGAAAATCATATGCTAACGGACGCTAAATCGGATCAAACAAATTCTCTTAGTAAAATTATTGAATATTTTTATGCGTTTGGAAAGGTTTTCTTAAATTTCCGCTGCCCAATTAAATCTTAAAGCAATCTCCACTCACATAATTAGGATTTTAGCATATGTCTAGCACATTAATTTTTCTCATTTTTTATTGGAAACATTTAGATGTATAGATCTAACCATAGACCACTATGGATACTGCAAAATCTTTACTATAAATATTAAATATGGGTGTTCATTTAAGTTATTTATATGAATAGTTTGGGTACTATAATAGCCTCTCTTTTTTTATCTGTAAATGATAATATATTGAAAAATAGCAAGATGTTGAGGGAACAATATATGGCCATAAGGAAAAAAAAAAAAAAAAAGAGCAACATCAAAACTAGGAGAATACTCAAAAAGATAACTGAAAGACCTGCCAGACCTGCCCCTTCTCCCAACCCGGATCCCAAGGACACGAGTCTTCCCTGGGCTGGTCACTATCCCTATTTACCCATAGGCCTACAAGGTCCACAATGTCTTTAACAATGACACCCACCAGTTTAGTTTTCTGATCAAAGATCCTCCTATCTCTCTCTTGCCAGAGACACCAAAGGACAGCGAAAAACGTCCTCTTCCACCTCTTCCCATCCTGCCCTTCCAATCCATCCGCATCCCAGGCCAAGTAAAGCAAGTATGGATTGGCCGGGAAGACGCAACTCATATCAAACAATCTCAGCACAATACTCCAGATTTCGTAAGCCGTCGCACTATGAAGGAAGGCAGACTCCTCCCCCTGTGTACACATGACACATCGATTGCTAATGTCCTTCCCTCTCCGGATGAGATGATCCTACGTTAGAATTTTCTCCTTAAACACCGTCCACGAGAAAACTTAATTTTGGGTGAGATGCAAGCCTTCCACAGTGTAACTCCATCAAATCTGATAAGGGCCTACGGGACAGTAACCGGAAGTAGGATTTAACAGTGAATTGGCCATTTTTGCTAGGGAACCACACCCGCCGATCCTGGTTGTGTGGATTTCGTTGCATCTCATAGAGAGATTGAAGAAGATTGGAGAACACTTCCTCCTCATTGGTTCTTAGATTTCTGCGCAAATTGAGTTCGCAGACCCTTCCTCCACTAGTGTCGTGAAGAAACTCATCAATCCGCCCTCCAGGGTGTAATGATAAGGCATAAATAGAAGGGAACATCAATTTGAGAGCGCCCCCCCCCCCCCCGACCCAACTATCCTCCCAAAACTGAATTCGAGTGTCACTACCCCAGCTGAAACCGATCCCCTTAGAATAACGATGCCAAGTGCCACATATATTTTTTCACCAGGACGAGGTGCTTCTACTAGTCTCGGTGTTGATGCCCCAATTGTGGTTGGCATGGTCATATTTTTCCACTATTACCTTTCGCCAAAGGCTCTCCAATTCCTCCTCATTTCCTGCTCACCAAAACCATTTACCAAGAAAGGCTAAGTTGGTCCACCTTAAGCACCGGATCCCCAGCCCTCCGCAACTCATCGGGAGCTTGCAAGTATCCCAATTAATCAAATGATACTTTTTCTCCATACCTGCCCCCTCCCACAAAAAATTACGTTGAACTTGTTTCATCCGATAGTTTACTCCAGCTGGACATTTAAACATAGATATATAGAAAATCAGTAAGCTTGTAAGCATAGATTTCAGCAGTACAAGCCCACCACCGCTGCTTAGCAATTTCCCTTTCCACGTGGATAGACGTTGATCGAAGCGTTGAATCACCGGCTCCCAAGCCCTCGCCGTAGGTTGCCGCAGACCCAAAGGCAGCCCTAAATATCTTATGGGAAGATCTTCGCTCTCACATTCCACAGTCTTAGCAATAGCCTGTAAGTGCATGTTATCAATTCCTATACCCGTGACCTTTGATTTGTGGAAATTGATCCGCTGTCCGGACACCGCCTCGTAAATTGATAGTGTCAGATAAGGCTTTGAATTCATCGGTATCAGCCTTAACAAACACTGGAGGATAGAGATGAATTTGTCCCCGCCCCCCACGCTGATCCCCAAAATATGGTGCAGCTGTCTGGCCCGTTCGATAAGGCCAGTCAGTGCTTCCCCATCATATTAAAAAGGAAAGAGGAGAGGGGATCGCCCGACAGCTCTTCAAATACCTAGCCGGCGTGCCGTTAACTAGCACCAAGAACCATGGGGTCGCATAACGGGCCCTCATCCATCTCGAGAACTTCAGCCCGAAGCCAAACCTACTAAGCATATAGTCCAGCACGCTCCAAGAAACGCGGTCGTATGCCTTTTCCATGTCCACCTTCCAAAGGGCAGCAGGAAGACGATGAAAGTGTGCAGAGTGGATGACTTCATGTGCCACAACCACCTGAACGATTAATTGTCTCCCTTGAACGAAAGCCCCCTGGTTGATTAATATGATTGACCCCATTAACGGCCTAAGTCTGTTTGTGAGAACCTTAGCAATTATCTTGTATAGACAATTGATGAGGCAGATCGGGCAAAAACCCGCGATGTCCTTGGCCCCAACTTTTTTCGGGATGAGCGTAATGAAAGTTGAATTAAGGTTGGGCCCAATAAAGTCCGAGTTGTGGAATTCAGAGAACACCTCCATCAAGTCTTCTTTAATCACTGCCCAAAAAACACTGTAGAACTCCATCGTGAAGTCATCGAGACCCGACGATTTGTTCTTACCCCCCCCCCTTTTAATGGCTCTCCAGACCTCTTCTTCGAAGGGGAGCTCCATACCGACACAATCCTCGGAGGAGATGGCCTGAAAAGACAACCCATCCAAAGTTGGCTGCAACTGCCCGTCATCAGCATATAAATTGGTGTAGAACTCGACCACCTGCTCGCGGATCTTGTCGATCCCCACATGCACCACCCCGTCTGCCCCCACACTGCCCAAATAATTAAATTTATTCCGTACATTGGCAATCGCATGAAAAAATTTGGTATTCAAATCTCCCTCCTTCGGCCACTTCACCTTCGCCTTTTGATTCCAAGAAATCTCCTCGGCGGCTCTCCAGACCTCCTCTTCTTCGAAGGGGAGCTCCATACCGACACAATCCTCGGAGGTGATGGCGTGAAAAGCCAGCCCATCCAAAGTTGGCCGCAACTGCCCGTCATCAGCATATAAATTGGTGAACTCGACCACCTACTCGGGGATCCTGTCGATCCCCACATGCACCACCCCCTCTACCCCCACACTGCCCAAATAATTACATTTATTCCATACATTGGCAATCGCATGAAAAAATTTGGTATTCAGATCTCCCTCCTTCGGCCACTTCACCTTCGCCTTTTGATTCCAAGAAATCTCCTCGGCCCTGCACAGCTTATTGAACTCCTGTATTTTTTGCGAACGTTCTTCGCATTCGCCGTCCGATAGAAGCCTACCTTCCTCCAGATTGTCAATCTCCCACAACCTTGTCAGTATTATATCCTTGTTGAGGTGTAGCAGCCCAAATATCTCCCTGTTCCACTCGATGGTGCGCTTCTTGATCCATTGCAGTTTTGAGATGAATCGGTAGGCCGCCGTACCCGAAGGCCTATGCTCATTCCACCAATGTGGTAGCGCCTCCCGGTATCGATCATCCACTAACCACATGTTCTCAAATCTAAACGGACTCGGCCCTTTCCCTCTAGCTTCACACGTGAGCACCAACGGACTATGATCGGACACCGCTCTCGCTAGACATTCTAACCTGGCTGCCAGAAACAACTCCAACCATTCCGTGCTGCAAAGGAAACGATCCAATCTACTCATTGACGGAGTGTCTTGGAGAGTGAACAAAGTAAACCTGGAACCAGTTAAGGGTACATCCATCAATCCCCAATCTGCAATCCAGGAATTAAAATCCCTCATGACAGCAACATCAGGTGGCCCTCCATGTTTTTCATATCCCCATCTAACGGCGTTGAAGTCACCTCCCAAGCATATCGGATAATCCCATCTGGCCATAACGGCAACCAACTCAAACCAGAAATCGCTTCGTTAGCAGTCCCCCGAAGGGCCGTGAATGTCGGACATCACCCAACACTAACCGTCGTCTCTGTTCCGAAGTACCACTAAGGCTGAGAATATACCCATCTCCTCAATCTTCTCAAAAATCCTAGAGTCCCACACCACAAGGATACCCCCCGAAGCCCCCACCGAGTCCACACCCACCCAGTCCCATTTCTTCCCTAGAAGTACGGACCCGACTTTCCTACTATCGCAGTTACCCCACTTGGTTTCTTGGAGCGTAATTACCACCGGCTTAATCGACACGATAACTCGTCTAACCCCCACCCGCTTAGCACCGTCACATATGCCCCTCACATTCCAAGACATCATCTTCATTAGGAAACTTCGTCTTAGCCCGCCCATCGACATCGGTAAGGGGTCAAGATCCCCCTCTCCCTCTCCCATCCGCCATCCCCCATTGTAATCGAGCGAGTTCACGCGAGCCCGTCCGGCGGTTTTTCCTGATACTCTAGTAGTTAACCAGAATGGACTGGAAAACCTCCCTCAATGACTCCTCACTTCCATCAAACGACATACCGAGTTCCTGCCCCACCATGATCAGCCTGTCGATCTCGTTAGACTCTTCCAGGACGCGCATAGTCCTGTTAGATCCCGGAGAATCCTCCACCGCAGCTGTGAGGGTTGCCTTACAAGACAAGTCTGGGGTCTAGACTGGAGTCCCCAGAAGAGGGATATCAGAAACTTCGGCCGATACTAACAATCACATCGTCGGGTTAACTGAAGAAGCAAGTCTTACTTCATGGTCTAAAAGTCGAGCTCCGAGTCCGTAGGCACCAGAACCTCCCAAGCCTTTCGAAGCAGGCCAGCCCGTACCCAGGGATGACGGTCTGCGGGTCTGAGACAAATATAAGAGTTGTCAGGTCTGCAGTGCCAAGACTCCAGCTGGGAAATGGGAAGTCCATGTGGTCGCCACGTGTCAGCTCCCTCACGAGCCCGTCGACATCGCTGTAAGGCAGCCCTTTAATCCCCCGGTCAAAACCCTCCGACCTTGACCAACCGCAGTTTCTAGAAGGTGTCCAATAGCCCAAACATAAGAAGGAGCCATCGGTCACGTGAGCTCCACTGACGCTCGGGGCTCCACTTGTCACTACCTCGGTATACCCAGATCCCGTCCCATTGCAGGTTTCAAGGTCAACGCAGCAGCTGGTTATGGGGGTACATGTTGTCGGCTTTCGTGCAAGAGAAGCTTCTAGGTGATGATGTGTCATCATCCTGGTTGCGCTCGGTCCTTGATGTAGCCTACATGTCGCCCATCCACTCGACGTCTGCATCACAGGAGTATAAGCCCTTCCGCTTGCAGTGATAAACTTTGAACCCTTTCGTCTTCTCTCTGGTTTTTTCCAAAGAAAGCAAGTTTCCAACCTCCACCTCCATGGGATCCTACCCATCACCGTTGTCGATGTTCTCAGCCGACTGATCAGACAACGGAAGTTCCAGCGGTAGCGACTGTTGTCGGCAATTGTCAGGCCGAAGAGGTTGGCCAATCTCAGTCGTCGATACGTCAAGAGTCGTAAGGTCAGCCGAAGTTTGAGGAAACCCTCTCTGACCACTATCCGGCTATCGGCAGAGGCCTCCTCTGCCACTTCTCCCTCCTTCAATTCGGACCCGACAGAACTCCCACTGTCAATAGGCCCTTTCGTAGCTTCCGACACCAACTCATGAGTAGCCCGAAACGTCCGAGGGGGGCCTCCACACCGACGTGGTCATCTGGATGAGTGGGCCTAACCGGCGCGACGGATACGAGGATAGGCCCCTCGCCACGCCTTTCGTCGGCATCCCGGAGGACGAAGCTACCCCCTTTCTGAATGGGTCGTCGAGCGGGGGAGCTATTTTTGCGAGAGCGCCGCCGACATCGACATCAGTGTCCCGGGACCCCTGAGCCGATTTGCACGTCTGATGCGGGATGAAGAGCCTCTCCAGTCTCAACACTTTTATGAAGAGGTGACAGACTTGGCCTCCAACCTGCACGTCACAGGTTCTTGGAATGTTGTCCATGGAGTCGATACCGAGGAGAATCCAGGCGTGGTTCGTATCCCAAAGGTCGGCAGTGCGTCTGTCGGCGAGGATGAAGCGACCACACCGATCCCCAATCCCTTTGAAGACCTTGGGGGACCAAGCATGAATCAGTAGCCCAAAGATGTGGAGCCAAACCCCATCTTTCTCCCTATGGGCTTGGACATCTCCCTCCGTCAGTTCCCACGGCCGGCACTCCACCGGACAATCAAGAATGAAGAAATGTTTAGAGTTGCAGAGATCCTTAGCTCCCAGTTCGTTCCTGAAGCAAAGTAGGAATTTAGTGTTAGAGATAGAAGATGTTGTAGGTCGTTCAGTAGCACTCCACTTGTGTGTGATCCATCTGCGTATCGACAATAATGCTAACGAGTCTTTATTAGCGTGAATGATCACCAAATAATGTTGAAGATTTAGAGCAAGCGATCGGAACTGATCCGAATCAAAACAAAGAGCCCCGCAACTAGGGGCCAACTGACCGGTCAGAAAAGAGTGGACGCTTGGGATTCCACTCTGGTCCGGTGAATCAATCAAATTAAATCTCACAGTTTCAGCAAAGGAACGTGTAGTACGATGGCCGGAAAAGTCCTTTGAAATACCCACCATCCGGCTATTGTTGACCCCCGCTATCGACCAACCCCGTTGAACGTCTCGTCTCTAAGACTCATTAAGAATGACCTGATGAGAGTTCTTCCTCGGCGGCTTCCTATAGTCGGCAGGTTTAACCGTTGTACCATGAGATCGAGTTGCATCACAGGCAAAATGGTGACAAACTGCGCGACGCCGGAAGTTGACATTCCGGCACCGCCCGCATATCCAGTCTCCCACCCTCATAAATTGGAGCATTTGTCCTTCATGATGTTAAAACTCTAAATTGAACCCATAGATCATCTAGTACGCCTAATAAAATTAGTTTTAAAATTTTAGGAAAATAAATTACCAATAATTAGGGATTTTATAATAAAATTTGCATTAAGGCTATAAATTAGGGCCTTTGTCCCTAATGATGTTAAAACTTGAAATTGAGCCCATAGATCATCTAGTATGCCTAATAAGCTTAGATTTTCTAAAATTTAGGAAATTAAATTACTTTTCATTAGGGGTTTTATTATAAAACCCTAATTAAGGTCAAAATTTGAGAATTTTGTCCCTAATGATGTTAAAACTCAGATTGAGTTACCGATAAATAAATAAATAAATAAATAAGGAAAAAGAGGAAGTAAGGTCATAAATTGGGAATTTTGTCCCTAATCATGTTGAAACTCAAATTGAGTCTATGAATAAGAATTTCCTAATTGAGGTCATAAATTGGGACTTTTCACCCTAATGACGTTAAAACTCACATGGAGTCTATGAATAAGAATTTCAAAATATTACTAAAATTAAACTTTATTTTAATGTTTATTAATAACTAATTAGAAATTTTGTGTTAAATCAGGTTAAAATCTCAAATTGAGCCTAAAAATAGTTAAGTCTAGCTAAAATGGTTCATTTTTTTTAAATTTTAGGACTATTTACTAGTATCTTATATATTTAATAATAAATATTAAAATTAGTATTAATAAAAAAATCTAGAACAAATTTTATTAACCTAATAAAGTTTCTTATACATGTATTAAGGTATGTTGATGCAAAATCCCCAATTTTATAATTTATTTTATGAATTGAGCTCTAATTTCCTAATAGATCATGCAAGTTATCTAGTTAGAATTGGTTCGCGAGCAAGATCCAGCATGGCAGTTTGGCAAAGTGATAGATGGCAATTTTGTTCATAAGAATTTGCAGAGTGGGGGGGGTGGTTACTGGATGCAAAAATGTACCAAGAGATATCCAGATCTTGGTTTACGGTCGAGTTAACTGACTCATCTTTGCATGCAAGTGGGGGTGGGTCAAGTCACACCCACATGAAGTTGTTGATGACATCGATGACAGTGTGAGATTGTCAGCTCCTTTACGTCGGTCGGCAAGAACGAAGGAGAGTGATAATTGAGATGTAATGTGGGTCCTATGGGTCTTTTCCTACACAAGTAGGAAAGTGATAAACAGACGAAGTTGAGCACGACTTCTTGTTTTTTATCGGTAAAGGCACAATCTATTAAAAAAGAAGCAACGAGAAGCTAGCCAAGTACAATAGGAAGGTCACTCCAACCAAAAAAGAAAAAGAAAAGAAGATAAAAACACAGACAAAAAAGGGAGTCCGGATTCCAGTGGAGGGCATCCCCCCAACCCCCTCCTTATCCAACACCACCCATAAGTACATTAAGTCACGGGCTGACTTCAAAACCATCCCAATTGGGTGGTGTTTCCAACCGAAAATACGAGCGTTTCTCTCTAGCCAAATGCTCCATACCACCGAAAAAGAACCCGACCCTCCAAAAAGCTCCCAACTGGCCCCCCAAGCACACCCCAAACCAAATCTGAAAAGTTGAGAACAAGTTTATTACAAACTTGGGAGAAAAAATTAGGGAAAGCAATGACTATAATTTTCAGTTGTCAACCACATTTCATCTCATAGTTGGATACTATATTTGGATGTTGAGGCCAAGATTAAAAAGTACGTACATAATTTTGAGAGGATATGGGATGAGAAAGGTTGCATGATTAAGTGTGATGGTTGGACGAGACCACTAAGAAGAGCTTAAAAAATTTCTTAGCACATACTGATCAGGGGACAGTGCTCCTTAAATCCACAACCAAAGATGCAGATTATTTGTTCAAGTTAATAGATGTGCTTATTGAACAAGTAGGAGGGGAAAGGGTGGTGCAAGCCATCACGAATAAGGTTGCCAATAATAAAGCGGTTGGCTTGAAACTCTAACTTAAACGTTGCACATTTCGACCTCATTCTTAAGGGATTTATGGAGGACTAAGAGGATTAAGGCATTGATTGTCAAGTCTTGTCAAGTCTAGAATGATCACGAGCTTCATTTGCAACAGCACATTCTTAATGAATTTATGAGCAATTTCACAGATGCTAGAGAGCTCCTTAGACCAACTACCACACGGTTTGCTACTCACTTTGTAACGATTGAAAATTTGTTATGGTATAAGGTAGCATTGAAACAAATGATTTCATCTCAAGAATGGGCCAAGTATGAAAAGGACTTCCAAAAGTAAGAAAACCAGCAGTCACTCGAATCTCTGACACCATGTACAGTAATTCAATTGGAATAGTATCAAGAAGGTGTCGATCATTGAGCCACTCACATATGTTTTGTGATTGGTTGATGGTGATGACACGCCAACCATAGAGTATATATATACAAGGTGATGGACAAGGTAAAGTTGGTCATAAAAGAAAAGAACCTTGATAGATATAAGATATATTGGAGAAAAATTGATAAAAGGTAGCAAAACTAATTCCATCAACACTTACATGTTGTAGGTTAAAAAATTAATATGTAAGCATCTCCGTAATTTATTTTGCTAGTACCTTCGTTATTATATATCATTTTATATGTTAATTATTGAAAAACGTTTCACAAAACGGCAATAATTTCTTGAATCTTGTCTATCAGTATACTAGGAACCTCACCACAAATGATGAGGTCTACTCTTGGTTGCTCCAATTTAATCAAAGAGCCAAATATCAACAAACAAAGCCAGGCCTTAGTTACTGGAAGCGTGTAATAGATCGGGAGCGGAAGCGTCATCAAAAGCTTACGATTACATTATTTTATGGTCGACAACGGGAGTGGCACACTAAGTAGAAAATTCCTACAACTAGGGGGCAGGCCGTAAGAGATGTAAGCGACAATCATAACTTAATATATCTTGTTTGCAACAGATTGGTGGGTTCATTATGAACATAAAGCCCTAGTCTTGAGGAAGATCATGATATAGGTTCTCAACCAAACAGTTTCCGCATCAAATTGAAAGAAAAGTTAGAGCGCATTATACTCAAACACACAAAGATGAGGAACAGACTAACTATGAAATGAATAGAAAAATTAGTCTACATCTATTACAATATGAGGTTAAGGGTCAGAAACTTGAGATGAAATAATCCTGATAAGCAAATGTGATCCTATATAAAAATTATAATGTTCACTACTTTGGTATTTCCTTTAACAAAGATAATATTTATACTTCGTTCAGATGATACATATTTCAATCCAAGTGACGTGAATCATATCTTTAAAGAAGATGACCCTTTAAATTCATGGATTGAAAAGAGTGAAGCTCCAACTTTAGATAGTGAGAGCAAGGCTTGGTTGAATGTAGTAGAAAGAGTTGCTAAACAACAACCAGAAGACACCTTGTCGAATGAGAAGGCTTCTTCGTCAGTTATCGCCTCCACGTTCTGATGTTGATGATGATGGTGGAGATGGTGGTCGTGGTGAGACTGATGTCAGTGTTAGTGATGTTGTGTTACTGGGGATGATACTAGTGGTGTTATGGTATTGGTACATATTTTGGAGGGGTTGCACATTGGACTATTGGAGTGATGATGGCATGACAATCTATTACACTCCGACATTTCAAGGTGGAGGAATCAAAGGAAGAGAAGCGCCTAAATCATACCAATCTCAACAAGATGATAATAATCAAATTATAGGTGCATTAGGAGGTTTTGAATTTAATTCTATGGAGGAGTTTCATCATCTCCCCGATCCCTCAACCAAGCAACTGTGACAATGAAGGCTTTGCATTGCAGTTATTTGCTACCCCATACCCATACTATTACCCTCAATATTTGTACGAATGAGAAACACAACATCACCATGGACAAGGATGTGGACTTTATTATACTCAAAGTTGACGTGACGGTGCTGAAAATGAAGATGAACAATTGCCTAGGAACTCTAAGTGGCTTTGATTTGAGGTATGTACAACCATGGGTTAAAATGCCGGAAAACCGGTACGTATCGTCCGGTCAAAAAACCGGTACGTACCGGACGATACGTACCGGAACAGTAAAAAACCGGACGATACATTGAATGTATCGTCCGGTATTACACATATAAAAGGGCGATACGGTACTTTTAATGTACCGTATCGTCCACCTCCGATACCGATACGTATCGTCCGATACGTATCGGTATCGGACGATATTTTGATCCATGTGTACAACTTGCGACTATTGTTTGTTGTTAGTTGTTACTTAATATCTTAACTTGAGATACGTAAGTTCAAGACAGCCATATTTTTATTGTTGAGGCAATTATGGTTCTTAGTTGAGGCAATTATCGTTGCTTACTATGATACGCAAAGTTGACGTGACAGCGCTGAAAACGAAGATGAACAATTGCCTAGGAACTCTAAGTGGCTTTGATTTGAGGTATGTACAACTTACGACTATTGTTTGCTGATAGTTGTTACTTAATAGTCTTAACTTGAGATGTGTAAGTTTAGGACAGCCTTGTTATTGTTGAGGCAATTATGGTTGTTAGTTGAGGCAATTATCGTTGCTTACTGTCAAACTTGTCATTTTTTGAAATTTTACAGTATTATACATATATATATATATATATATATATATATATATATATATATATATATATATGTGTGTGTGTGTGTGTGTGTGTGCGTGTGTGTGTGTGTGTGTGTGGGTGGGTGGGTGGGTGGGTGGGTGCGTGTTTTCTAATTTATAGACTATTTTTTAAAACAAAAATAGGTAAAAACTATAGTATATTGCATAAAAATAGCTAAACATGTAAAAAACTACAATAAGAAACAAAGGTTTTATAATATTTAACAATTTTTAAATATTTTTCAGAATTCAAAAAAACTGTATGAAAGGACTGATACGTTGCTGAATGTATCGACCAATACATTCCAATGTATCAGCCGCCAGTACATCAATACGTATTGGTTTTGTGGGGTACCAATACGTATTCGGTCAATCGAGAATTTGAACCATGAGTCTATATATGCAGGAACCACTGTTCCTCATATAGAAGCAGTAATCCAAATACTCGAGTATTTGAAAAGCGCTACTAGATAAGGATTTCTACATAAATCGAAGGGTCATCTTCGCATTGAGGGATATTCCAATGCGGACTATGTTGGATCCTTATCTAATAGACGCTCAATGACTATTATTGTACCTCTGTAGGAGGTAATCCAATCCCTCTTAACAAGCAAAAAGTAAAGTGTTGTTTCAAAGCCTATGACAAAATCAAAGTGCGGAGCAATGGCCTTAACCACGTGTGAAGTCATATGGGCGAGGACATTGATAACAGAGATTGGTTTCTGGGTAAAAGGCTATCTGGAAGAGTATTGTGAGAATGAAGTTGTTAATTTCCATGAAAGAACCAAAAACATAAAAGGTGGATTGCCATTTCGTTAGGGAGGGGGAAGGCAATTAGATTGCCACTATTGAATTGGGGACAATGAACGAGTTAGTTGTGTGTTCATGAAGGAGTTCCACTGAAATGAGTTGGAAAGACTTCAATCCAAGCTTGGAATCCATGATATAATATATATATATATATATGCTCCAAAATGAGGGAATGTGTCGAGTATCATTGTTAAATATCATTTATATGATATTCATGACTTCATGTACTAGAGGTGCCTTAGAAATATAAGGATACTTTAGTTATATAAAATGCCACTAATGGCACTATTGTAATTACTGTAAATGCCCTTAATTAAATAAATAAAATAGGGATGTGCAACAATATTAATGTGCACATCCCAACCAAATTCTTTCCCTTCTCTCGCTCCACTCTTTCATCTTATTCTTCTTCTATTTCTTCGTCTCTACTTGAAACCCTAATTTCTTTATTGAAAACTTATGTTCCTAACCCTAGGTAGATTGGATACAAATAATCCGCATTTGGCTAGCTGCTAAGTGTTCCATTAGCTAGGAAGACAACAATTTTTTATTAGAGTTGATGGAAGTAAAGTCTAAGTACCCGTTATCTTCCATTTTCTCCCTATAAAAACAAGACCAGATTGTAAGGCCAACACTCCAGTCTCCAAGGTACTCTCTTGTGATCAAATCCATTAAGCCTAAAAACATCCCATATAATATTTTGATGAAACGATGTTCAAGGGTCAAACCAAGCATGAGAAAACATCCTCAATGGTATAGGAGCCGTTAGATGCATATTCAGAGCCATTCTCATACTTAATGAATGTACAACTAACAAATTCCTTCGCAGTCAGTATCCTTATGAGTTTGTAGAGATTATTGATGCAATCGTGTAAAATTCGCCTTTTAGAGGATATTACTTTGCATACAAATATCTCCCTTCCTCCCTTTATATTCGAAAGTAATATCTAATTCAATTGTTTAGGAAATCATATTTTGGGCTTAACCATTAAAAAATGGATGAAATAATATTCTCATTTTATCTGCATATGGCCTAGGCCTAAGAAAGTATAACCTAGGCGAACTTAGCCTAGTTGAGGGACCTTCCTCATCTAACCCGGTCAATCATCCATGAAAAACATATCTCCAATAGGATATTGACTTAGTCATATCACATATGTAGTATATGATTGTAGCTATGAAATCCTAAAAGTGTTAGATAGGAATATATCATCGGTGGGTATCATTAGATGCCATCCCTTTGTAGGTTGTAGTGTTAATTGACATACTAAATTTGGTACATATTATAGTCATGGATCAATTAACATGGACTAATTAAGTCGATCACAATTTTAATATATGGCAACCAACAGCAATGTCCTGCAGTTTACCTTAAAAGGCCTCAAAGAAAACTATAAGAGCAGTGAGTTAGCCTATTGCAACAGTAAATTAGTGCTAGCTATGTCACCAACATTGATAACAATTTAGTATACCAAGCACACTATGGAACTTTCTGACAATGTAAATGAGAGTGCTAGGATACTTGTGCAGTAATACAATAATGTTTCATGGCATCCCATACTTAAACGGAAAATCCTCCCAATAAAGTTTTGTGCACCAAATTCTAAAACTGATACGATAATTTGCGAAGTCCTCGTAGATAAAAGCAATGTAGCTCCAAAGAAAAAATGAGTAAGCCAAAACCAAGATAGGCATATGAAGATACTGGAATACCATGCACTCACCAATCTCAACCATATTGCAACTAATACATAACAACATATTCAGCAGCATTTGAGACATTTAGTTAAATACGAAGAGGACGTTATTCAAAAAAGTCAACTATCCCTTATTTCCTGATACTGGATAGAAGAATCATAACTCAAGCATGAATCCCAAACACGTAAACCGCTTCCTAAACCTGTTAGTTGCAAATGTGCAAGTGGAAAAAGGATTATGCACATGAAAACACGCAGTCCTAGACGTATGAATGTGGAGTACATATTTTAGGCCAACATTTGAGAAGTTCGGATAATGAAAAAGATAAAATTTTCTCAAGCAAGATTTAGGTTACAGCACTCATAATTGCATTTACCACATATTTAATTTAGTACTTATGATCATTTTTACCTCATTACAATCATCATTTGCTAATTGCTAGCATATGACTTTGGCCTATCCTATAAATTTGAATGCATATATTGTAAGTAAGCTGTATAAGTGATCAAAATTTTACGCACATAATATATAAAACAGTATGAACTTCAGCACATTGCATAATTGTCACCTGTGCATTCAAATACGTTGTAGTAGCCACCATCAGCAGAACACCTCCAAATCACAGCATTCATAAAGTGGCAAAAAAAACCTACCAATCGTTAAGGAGCTAACACTTGTGGTTGGACTAATGCATGCAAACAATACACCATCACAAATCTTTCATAAACATAAACCTCCAAAACCGTTAAGAGTTATTATTAGGGGCGTCCCCATAAACTCTAATGGAATTTTAATCAACAAAATGAACATGAAAAGCAAAATCATCTTTCCATCAATATGAAGATCCACAACAATGCTTGACAAGAGACTCATCCACCTTGTTAGCTTCCCAATGGACATAACTACAAGAAAAAATCAACTTAGTTCCCCTTTCTTTCTGTTTTTGTTGTATTCGGTATTCCATATGACTTGATTTCTGCACCTACTCCGAAGTATGAAAATTATATTTCCCGCAAAGCATACATACAACTGCAAAGAGGAAATACTTTCTCATGTGGAAAATAGTTTAAAATGATAGCAAGCAGAAGGCTACAGATAATAATGATCAGGATACGACATCAGCCACATGAAAGCATCATCTTACAGACCTCGAGCCCCTCGTCTTGCTCCCAAGCAAGACCTGGACCATTGTACATGTTCTTGATAAGCAATGTGCAAGATTTATCGGGGTAAAAATGAACTCTGCTGCAGCGTGACCCAAATCGGCAGGCCCCAGTTTTAATGTGGAAGGGACAATGAGCTTTATCCTATAAAAAGTATAATGAAGAGATTATATTTTTTTTAAAAAAACACTTCCCAGACACAAGCATAATAAAAATTATTCCATCCTTAATTACAATACACTAAGATGCACATGACTCAGATGGAATACTTCGTCTCTTGCAATTTTGAATAATTATCTCTAGAGATCCTTAGCTTTATTATTTCTTTAAATTACTTTAGATCGGATAGGTTAACTTTTTGTTTTAAATTTAAATTTTCAATGTTTAAATTTGAATTGTATAGGAAAATTATAAATGTCTTGAACATGAAATCAATTTTTTAAGGAATTCTACAGTTTATCACTCAACGAATCACCGAGGAGGTTCGCCACCCTTGATGTGATTTCTCTAATTTATTCCTCATTTATTTATTTATTTCTTCATAGAATCAGCGATATGTTTGGGGATCGAATAAAAAAAAAGGATTTCGAACTCATACTTGTTCAGTTCCAAAATTTGGGACTTGCTGAGCAACACTATCGAGCACTTGCTGTGCAGATGCGGATGACTGTGGAGGAAAAGGATTTGATGTAGGCCTCTCATCATCCTGTAACACATGTAACGAGCTTTTAGGGCAATAATTGTCTACATAAGATGCTTGCAGAGAAACATTTAAATTATAAAGTAGAAAATTGAATTTTTAGGGCAATAATTTTCAACATAAGATAATATGCAAATTTAAATTACAAAAAATAAATAAAAACTACAACAGCGAGTTACATCATCGTACCTCTTTGATTGATTGTCTATCAAAAGTTTTCTTTGCAACCCTGACCTTTTTCTTCTTCACAATTATCTCATTACCTTGCCAGATTATTTCTGCCGGTCCTTCTTCTACATATTCCCAATCATCATCAATATCTTCATCTTCATCCAAATTGTTCTTGAGTTCAACCTACCAGCGATTCACAAACGATCACTAAAAATGCAAAAAATACAGCAAATCGCAACAAACAAATCAAGCTAATTCCAAAAAAAGTGAGAGTAAACCTGGTTCCGTTTGGATTCTTCTTCTATAAGCTTCCTTCGAGCCTCTTCCTCGGCTTTTCTCGCGATCCACAACCTCTCACGCTCTTCAAACTCTTTTCTCTCCCTCTCT
The DNA here is from genome assembly GCA_021018995.1 of Chloranthus sessilifolius. Taxonomy (NCBI): domain Eukaryota; kingdom Viridiplantae; phylum Streptophyta; class Magnoliopsida; order Chloranthales; family Chloranthaceae; genus Chloranthus; species Chloranthus sessilifolius. Next base: position 818,548 of record CM037597.1, read on the forward strand.
AACAAATCGGCCTCTTCCTGCTCCTTTAACTCTATCTTAAGCTGTTCTTCTGGATCGTTTAACAAAGCTTCTAGTTCCGCTCGTTCCTTCAATGCAGTTTCCTTCCTTATCTGCTTTCTCTTCAGTTTCTTCGCTTCTTTTCGCTTCTCTTTGCGCGAAGAATCTCCTAGGGATTCCATTTGAAGCTGAAGTAGGTGATGTCTTCGGAGGAAAACGAAGATTCACATGTTCAGAACTGAGATGCAGAAAAAAACTCGAAATCAAATATGTAGCAGCAGACGAAAATGAGACAGAAGTCAGATCGTTGAAGGTCGACGAGCAGAGAACTTAAACTGAGCGAAGGAAAAGAAGAGCAGGGTTTCGAGTTCTTGTTCGCGCTTTTTGTGCGGGAGATATACGAAATTAGGGTTTGTATTTGGTGTGTACATCTTGGGTGGGGTAAACATTGCGACCTGAATTATAAAATATGAGAAAATTACGAAAATATTTTTATTACAAAAATGGCCCAATTTTTTTTAATTAG